>CAJFCO010000124.1:506788-530456 GCA_904066015.1 Synergus gifuensis | reverse complement strand
AGTTGGTAAGAATTGGACTCTCTGGCAGTCCAATTCTTACCAACTTTCAGAGAGGTAAATTTACAAAATCTTGTAAAACTACTACGTTGGGAGTAAGTAAGTCACTTCTCTGAAGAAAGTAATATTACAAGTTTTGGTATAATTACAAAACGTAGTGGCAAAGTTACAAAAAATATTTTTTACAGTGTACAAAGTTATCATTTTGTTTAATGTAAAAAGATCCTAAAAATACTGATGTTTATCCTTTCAATCTGGTATTTTATACCCATATAAAAATGAGCATTCCCATTAATGTTTAAAGTATTAAGTACTTTATATTTTCACATAAATATTAATAATTTACCGAAAACAACAGACAATTGCCCATTGTACCAACAAGTATGGTACATAACCTCCAAGAAGGACGCACATCGTTCACGTTTTATTGTGCAAATAACGAAGAACACAGGAAATAAATTATGCACATTAGAAGCATCAGCATCTTATAAAGTTCATATACTTATTCAAGTAAATATTTTCAATCATAACGTTTAATTTTAAGTATTTAGAAAATACAACTTACCTTAAACGTATAAGGAATGCTAACCTGCTACCTGCTTCTCGATTCTTAGTCATCCTGAATATCGGGACAAGTAGACGCAGCTTGCATAGAAATGATGAATCTTATGTCGATTATCTGCAATTTTCGTTTACGTTTACCAAAAATCAAAAGTTATTGCATTTAAAATTAACGATCACATAATCGGCGTCAGCGTCAGTTGGCGTCTCCCAAACCATCCCAAGTGCAAGCACTCTGAAGCTCTGAAGCTCTGAAGCTCTGTCTGAAGACTACTGAACTGAAGTTTGAAGAACGGTCTTAACTACTGAACTCTGAACTGAGCAGCGTTCCAAACACGGGCCCCGAACTCTACTGCGCATGTGTCGCGCTTGGCATCTGATTGGTTACTATTCGCGCGTAATTCAAAATGCTAAAAAATATTATGTATTTCAAATTACGCGCGAATAGCAACCAATCAGATGCTGAGTACAACGCATGCGCGGTGGAACTGGGGCAACTTTCCAATACCGCGCATGCGTTGAGAATGGCATCTGATTGGTTGCTTTTGGCGCGCTGTTTAAATTTGAAATTTACATGTAAAGACGTAGACCTCTGATTATGATAAATCTTTATTATCACTTGATGACTAGATAATAACATAAAGATCCGTAATAACTGATTTCGGTCACGAATGACTTTGTTCCACTTACAATTTATTATATTATACAACGCTAACATTCTCGTTCGGCCTATCATTTGTTTAAATTCTTTTCGGCGAAATTTAAATTAAATTTCTCATTGAAATTATACTTCTCAATTTATTACATCACGCATTTTAAATTTACTAGCTAATAATTGAATTCTCAATTTGCAAATTCGAAGGATGCGAAATGTTTAGAGAAAATTTGTACATATATTAAAGAAAATTGACAACTTTGTGGAGTATTTGATTTGCAATCCAAAATCAAAAAATTTTCTTTACTCGCAACCTGTGTGTGCGCTCACATTTGAAAACATTTCTTGTGCGCCGTGTGTTGCGTGGCAAAAGTTAATCATAGAGATCACACTAGACATTATTATCACTTAGTAATTAGTAGTAATTAACAGATGACACGTAATACATCCTTAAATGGTCAAAAAGTCGTTTCTTATTCACAAATTCAAATAATTCAAATAATTCAAATTTTGTGGAAGTGAAAACGACTCCTTCCCAAATTTCGCGAGAAGGCAGAATGTGAAAGCGCTTTTAGCTTTCGTTTTAAATTTGAATTCGACTTCTGACTTTGATTATTCGAGTAGCTCAGAGACAAAAAATTACGTGACGACGAACGAGGCATGCTGCGATCTTCGACAGCCACGTTTATTATGATAAAACCTAATTTGAACTATTTACAGTATGACACTTCAATCCCTACCTTTCACATAAGCGCAGTGAGCCTCGATCGAGTCAAGAATTCATTAATTTTTTTAACTAAAAGCTCTATAAATGATAGAATAATGCAAATTTCGAAGTTTCCAACTTCAAGAGCATAAATTTATAAACTCTTCTAAACTGAAAGCTTCGAAACTTCTTAAAGGCGTTGGACCCGAGTGTTAAGCTCAAAATTCTATTCTCCATTTTACTCAACGAAAATTATAGATAAATATTTTCTCGCTCTGTAGCGCTAATCTTTTTTCAAATATAAGACTACTTACAGAGCGAAAAAATATTTAATTTAGATACTTTTTCCATAAAACAAAGAAATCAAAATCTAACTTCAAAATTGAATATTTTTATTTTACTTAAAAAATATTTGAATTAGATATTTTCTCGCTCTGTACACATAATATTAGTTAAAAATTAATTGATTATACAGAGGGAAAAAATGCCAAATTTAATATTTGTAGAGTAAAATGAAGAAATCGAATTTTTAGACCAGAACTTAGCTCCAACATCCTTAACTTCAAATCAAACTTTTCAATTATATTTTCTAATTACAATATTTAAGCTAACAAGAATGAATTGTCTTGTCTTCAATCGAGGCTTGACTCAACTGAACTACATGTCTACGAGTTGACGTCGATTTGAAAGTTTATCGTAACTGGAAACGAGGAACTTGTACATAAATATATCTATATTACTCGTAATATCAATTATGTGTATTTACGATAATGCATGGCGCGTGATTATTTATTAGTGTCCAAAACAATGGAGTCGTTTGATCCGTGGCAGTTTTTTTTGTCGCATATTCCATCGGACTAAACGGGAGGGACGGCGCATCAAATACAGCTTAGAATAACGTCAAGTTTTTCTTTTAATAAAAACTAATTTAGGAATCAAGATTCTGAAAATTTAATCTTCACTTCTCATAGATTTCTTTAATAAATAATACATTCTCCGATAGGAATGTAAAAAATATAGACTCGTAAAGACATAACAAAAATTTGAAAAAAATAATAGTCATTATTAGGGGTAATCTATAAATGTCTGTAATATTTAACAGTGACAATATACAAAATAATAAAATAATGAAAACAAAAGTAATCGTAAATAATAAATCTTTTTTTTTTTGATAGTGTAATAATTAATTCTTTTATTTCGGGGAAAGCGTTATTCTATACGGTATTCGGAGGGGATGAATTTTGGGGGGTTATGTGGCATAATGAGCGTGGTGGTGGTGGTGAGATGGTGGTTCACTAAGCCAAGAATCCGGCGAAGGTGGAAAGTCTGGATAACCACCAGGGCCTCCGCCTCCACCTCCTCCACCGCCACCACTTGATTCGTTGCTCAAATCTGAAGCTGGTCCAGGCACCATTCCTCCTGGTCCACCTAAAAAAATATTAAAATTAGAAATATATCCTTTATTATCAGGGCTTTTCATTTTTTCAACCCTTGTAGAAATAAGCATTACGTAATAAACGTATGAATCGTTTTACTTGAAATCCTTTATTGTTAAACCCCTGAAAATATTTTGAAATAGTTTGAATTTTTTTTTATTTCTGTCTTTAATTCTTTGTACACCCTTGATAGTTCGAAATGTCTTGAAGTCTTTTAAAATCCTTTGAAACTATTTAAATATAAAATCTTTTTTTGAAAATGAAAAAAGACATATATTTACCAAGGGTAGTATAGACTGAAAGTCCAGCATCAGGAGGGTAAGGAAATTGGGGTGGTAAGGACGGCGATCTGGACGTTGTAAGATGATAAGGGGGTGTCGTGGCACCCAGGTAACCACGTGGTGGTCCACTATTACCACCACTTCCTCCACCTCCAGGACTCGCACCATCTCCGTCCAATCCCATGTTTACCACGGTCCCATAACTGTCATTACTTAAATCTGCAATAAAACATTTTAAAAAATGTTAAAATTATATCTTCGAAATTTAAAACTACCCAATTTTTCAATAGTATCAAAAATATTTAAGAAATCCTGAAATATATAAATATCTTCATTTTTTAATATTTTAAAAGAAATATTACTTTAATAAGAATTGCAAATTTTTTGAATTAATAATACAGAAGTTTTTAGAGCACGTAAAAAACGTGTCTTTGTTCATCACGCGATCAGAAGAGCCATATAGTAAAAAAATACCCACAATTATCTAATTTACAAGTCACAGTAAATTTTTTGTCCCTTCGTTAAATGTAATCCAAACTTAGTCCACTGAATTGGTATAAAATTCAGTTTTAATTTTGTTGGATTTAAATGATTTTAAAACAGAATTTAATTTAGAGAATCTACATTATTTGAAAATAATGTTATATTTTAATTTTTCTGTACCTTTTTGAAACTTTTTCTTTATCTTTTAAGAACTTAGAGGGTGGACAATAATTTTTCAGGGGTTGATGATAAACATACGGGGAGCGTCACGCGAATAATCAAAAAAAAAAGTAGGCATGGCGTGACTTTGGACTTTAGTGTTCAGACTTTTCAGTCTCGCCAAGGATCATCTGCCCTGATTTGCAGGGTAGATAACGCCACCCCTAAATACTAACTGAGGCACCCCTGTGGTAATGGTTAGAGGGAAGATGGAAAAATATGAGTCCAAAATGTAATTAGTATTATATAGGAATTTCATACAAGTTAGGGGTGTGAGGAAAATTCGATAAGCCTAATTATTATTAATTTTTTTGCATCCAAAAATTTATAATTGTTTAAAATACTTAAGTATATAAAAATAAAGTATAATATAGTCGAAACTAAAGAGTTCAAATATAATATTTTTAAGTTGGAAACAATTTGATGGTTGAAAAACTAAAAGGAAAATTCTGCTCGTATTTTATCTCTGAATTACTTGAAAGCAATCTCTGAATTTGTTTGAAAGCTCTCTAAATCAATTTTTCCCTCTAATGATTTGAAATTTTAGAACCTGATGTAAGAGCATTATTTTAGTTTACGACTGATAGTAAAATATGAATTCTGGGTTCGTAAGTTAATAAAAGAAGAGTTTTGATAAAGTACCGAGAAAAGTTTTAGCCGGCGATGAGCATTTTAGAGGGTGAAAATTAATGCAACCACGTTGGTGGATTTCAATCGGGAGACAGAAAAGTATAATGGCGGTGGTAAATTCGACGGTGTTTCGAGCAGTCCGCAATCTTCCTGAAATCTCGGACGCTCTTCTGGCAGTTAGCCGAGCCATCTCCTGAATATTTTAAGAGATCTTCCTTCCATGCTTCCAACTTTACGGGATGAATGTGCCATTGTACCATCGAATTTACCACCAGGGAAAATATTTCCGCAACAAACGCGAAAGTTTACTTTTCCAATAGCAAAATAAATTGCCATTCGAAAAAAACTATATTTTTTCTTGGTTCTTGAAAGAGAATGAATTTCTGAAGGGATGATATATAAATTAATATTATAAAAATTGAGGAATCTTACCATGGTGACCAAAGGAGGAGTCGAGATCAACTTTAAGCTCATCTTTATCGAGAAGCTTATCGTGCCTTGGAGAATGTCCTCCATTGCCATTCCCCTTCATTGTCCGGAAATATTGCGACCATCTCGTTCTTCCCGCATCCTTTTTTAACCTTTTTTCTTTCGCTCTCCTGAAAATAAAAAATTAAAAGTTTAAATTTAGGTTTGATTCAAATTTTTTTTAAAACCTTTTATAAAAATGTCCTTAGAACGTTTTTAGGACATCGGACATAGTTCGCCCACTACAGCCTATAATTTAATTTGTAGAACTTTGTAAATTAAAAATTGAGAACTAATTAAAAAACCTCTAATTGGGAAAACACGTATGAGTTGAAAAGTTTGCAGTTAATTAATTGACAATTAGTTAAGTTTTAAATTAAATGTTATGCTTGCACTTTATAAATAGTCCAATAATTTAATATAATAATGTCCTTATCTAAAAAAAATTAGCGATTTAGTTTCGAAAAAAAATGGATGGAAAATAATCAGCTGTAAAATGGTTACATATAATAAGTTTGTAATACAAAACTTGATCAATTCTTTATATTTTTCAACTAGATTTGAAAAAGTGGCTTTCTTCTCAATTTGAGTTTACATCGATAAGTAAAGTTGCAAAATACAATTTTCTGTAAAGGACTTTTTCTCTGGAAATATGAGTTTTGTTGGTAGTGGAGGAAATGCGGTGGAGCACATATACAATATTGATTCTCCGCCTAGTGATAACAGAACCCAGTCCATTGGATACCTCCCGCCATCTTGTTTGTTTTACAGGATAGATATTCATACTACATCTCTCATTCAAAAAAAAAACAAAACAAAACAAAACAAAACAAAATCTAAAATCATGCTTCACAAAAAAGACTGATTGGAAAAAGTTCCAGACAGAATAAACTCATAAATTTGTATTAAAAAGTAGAAGAATAATTTTTCACAAAAATTAGATTTATAAAAGTTGATTAGTCTATAGAAATATTTAATTATAACTTCACTAGTCATATTGTATATTCTAATAATAAATCATCAACTTTTTATGGGAAACATTTTCAAAGAAGCCTTCTTGGGAGAAGAAATTTTTAGAGCTTCACATTTATGGGGAAATGAATCCTTATATTAATGAGAGTTACTCAACTTTGTTTATTTAAAGGGAGACACTAAATTTAATCTTTTTGAAGAACTACAATACTTTTCATTTTCATTTGAGAACCAGAATTATTATTTGTTCTAATACCATATTTTTTAAAATAAATTATTCTATTTCTACTTTAAAAAAAACTACCCCTTTCATCTATATTCTGAAGATGGAAAAGTCATATTTATGTTGAATACAATTCCTACCTATTTTGAAACCAGACTTGCACCACCCGCATGTCGAGTCCTGTATCTGCTGAAAGCTGTTCTCGAACATGCCTGGCTGGTTTTGGACTTTGGTTGTACGCCAACTTGAGGGTCTCCAATTGTTTCGCAGTGATCGTAGTCCGCGGTCTTTTGTTCGGTTGATCACCATCGATACTTCCACCGTCAGCCAACTCTACAATTAAAAAAAATATATATTATCCAAAATTTCAAATTTTTCAATTTACTAAAATTTAAGTTTGATATTTTTGATTTCTTAAATTTTTCAAGTTTATGTTTGAAAGGTTTCCCAGTGGGCAACCGATATTAGAAACATTCCAGAAACGATCCCTTATAGTTAAACCAATTATATACATTCAAAATAACAAATATTTTTAGCTATAAAAATATTTATTATTATGAATATATAATTGTTTTAACTAATGTGCTCTTATGGTTAAGTATCACATGCCCTTAAAACGTTTTTAGAACGTTCCAAAAATGTTTCTAATATCTTTTGCCCACTGGATTTGATTTTTTGAATTAATCATTTAGACTTGAAAGAACTGTTTGAGTAGAATTGATTATTTATTAATTAATAACAGTGATGAAAATAATTTGATAAAATAATGAAATTGTTCTTGTCCAGGTCTATCTAGAGCAAATTCATTTTTCTATATATCTTATCGTATGATCGTTCCATATTTTGTTTAATATTTGCATTTGCTCGCTTGTATAGATATATTGATTTCCTAATAGGAAATTACAACAATTGAAGAACGGGAAAATATCTAAAAATTCTTAGAAATCCTCAAAGAATTCCACAAAATATCCTGGAATCCCTTAAAATTCTACAAAATCATTTAGAAATTCTAAAATTCTTTTGAATATAGACAAAATTACACGAAAATCGTCAAAATTCCTTAAAATTCTTAGAAACCTTTTTGAATTCCTCTCTAAAAGAATGGTGTCACAAAATGTCCCGAAACTCTGGTATACAATGTTGTTGCAAATCTGATTGGCCTTTGAATGAATTGAAGTTGTAAGGAATACAAAATAATCTTACTATATTGAATATAAAAGTGAACTGAGATAGAGTTAATTAACTAATATAAATAAATTTGTAATACCTTTGGCCTTGGC
Source organism: Synergus gifuensis (assembly GCA_904066015.1). Classification (NCBI taxonomy): domain Eukaryota; kingdom Metazoa; phylum Arthropoda; class Insecta; order Hymenoptera; family Cynipidae; genus Synergus; species Synergus gifuensis. The sequence continues at coordinate 522,545 of CAJFCO010000124.1, read as the reverse complement.
TTGTTCGTAGTCAGCTTTACAGACAAGTTTCCTATCCTCCATGAGGTAAAACTCGTCACCGGTACCTAGTTGTCTGGAGCACATGGCACAGGAGAAACAGGGAAGGTGATAAACTAATTCTTGGGCCTTGCGTACCATCTGCGAAGGCGCCACACCCGATCCGCAGCCAGCGCATTTTGTCCCGAAACGCCTGCCACACCAACAGCACGCAACATCTTCACATTACATTCCCACATAATTTGTTATGGTTCGCGATTCGCCCAATTCAGACTGAATCTCTGATTTTAGGGCCATTTCAAATTAACGATGAAATTTTCTTTTTTGAGCCACCCATAATTATTTTCTCCCAATAATTAAGGAGATTGACCCCAGAATTTTAGCTATTATATATTAATTTTAATTACTTTCGAATTAATTACTAATTAGTCTTTAAAAAATGGTAAACCCTCACAAATCACATGATTTGTTAGATAAGTTTCTGAAGATTTTAAATAAAGCAATAAATACCAATTAATCTCAGGACCCCATTAATCTATAAATCAAAGTATGGACAGAAATTGATACTTACTTGAAAAAGTCTTCTTTGCAAAAAACGTGACCATTTCGAGCGTAACATTTTTCGGAAAGCCTGCTTCCACAATCTCGACACGTGAGACATCTCGCATGCCAACATCGTTCCAAAACCCTCAGAATAAACCTGTCCAAAATTGCCTCCTGGCAACCACCGCATTTCGGTATCGATGCTGTAACAGAAATGATAAACAAATTATTATCCTGTTCAAACTAAGGTCAAACTTGTTTACAGATTGAGAATAAAATTCTCAAAATAACTAGAATTTCAGATATCCTCTTATATAATTGATAAAGTTAATTAAAGTTATTTGATCAGTTCCTAAATTCTTTCATGGAAATTAGACAACATATCAGAGGGTTGAATCTTTTCTTTCTGTTAAACATTAATCAGAAACTTACAATATAATACATCCGGAATATTGGGTGGAAAACCAACTTCCGCACTCGGGTGTTCTAGAGGTTGCATCCCAAGACGCGAATTATTAATACTATTATTGTTGATAACATGAGATTCTGGACTGCTCTGAGGTGGTGTTAAAACTTCACCGCGACTTCGATACATTCCGTGTAGGGGTAGAATTTCACAGCCTATCATTTCTGAGAATTCAATTGTCTCTCAACAAATAAAAAAAAAGTCACCGTAACTTCACTTCGCAAACACCATCGTCTCTTTTAATTCACATAAATCTTTAGTCACACATTTATCACTTTCATCTCAAGCAAGAAGTAAAATTCCTCACTAACTAATAAAACATCACTCTTCTGTCATTCTCAAAACGAGAATATTAACACAAGAATACTTCTTCTCTTCTTCCACTCTTTTCGAAACCTACACTATAAATTTTTTCTGTTCCTCTTTAATAACACTAGAGTATTTTTAAATGAAAAACAAATAATAAATAAAGCAAATAGAAGCTCTCTCTTTTTCCAAAGTTGACAGCGCAAAAGCACGCGCGCGACTGAGCGATTTTCGGAGGGGTGATCGTGCGCACGTGACACTGGGGATAGCTGGGGGTGGGGGTGGGACAAGGTGGTTGTCTATTGGTTGGAAAATCCACCCCCGCAAGGGTGCGGATTGGCGGAGGGCACTGCCGCCCTCGCAGTATGGCGTGTGCGTTATCAGGGGGTATGAAAGGGCGAGTTTTTCGCCTGCAAGGGGGTGGATTGTGTGTTTCTCGTCGTGGGTAAAAGAGGGGCTGGGGGAGGGAAGAGAAAAGGGAAGGGAGAGACAGACGGAGTGAAAGTGAGAGGGTGAATCTGGAGCGAGTGAGAGAAAAAGATAAAGGATACCGAAATACCCGTTTTGACGCTTCTGCACCCTTGACTTCAACGCAAAAGTGGGCGCCAGGGGTGACGAAGTACCATCCTTTGAAAACTCCAACGCGAAGATCTGAACGCGTTAATATTTTATGGAAGCCTTTGAAACAACAAGAGATCTAAGATTTTTCTTGTCATTTCCGGATTATCTACCCTTCTATTATTTATTTACTATTTCTTGATTAGAAAATTCATTTCGAAGACTTGAAAGGCTTTTTAACAGTTTTTTTTAGTCAACTAAATTGTTTAAAATTCAAAGTTTTTCTCGGATGATGTTTTGTTTAATATTTGAATGGAAGAATATTTTTAAATTGAACTTTGACGAACGAGTCAATCGTTTTTCACAGTTCTAATTTCTAAATGTAAATAAGGAAATAAAGTTGTCTTTTCTATTTTCTATCTTTCAAACTCACACTTTGAGAAACCTTAAAGGAATCGGTGGATGGCCTATAAAGCATTGACTTTACGACAGTCCGTTTGCAACGAAAGGAGTTCAGCACCGTAAAATAGTTGGTGCATTGCCATCCACTCGTTACACCAAGGTTTTACTTCAGAACCAATGACACTCCTGACATGGTCCTGCAGTACCCAAGCACTTGGTATTAAAGTGCAGGATTTCAACGCTTGAAATCACTGTTAAAACTCAGTTTCTAGGTGTAAACTTTTAGATCAATTTTAAAACCTCGTGGACTCTAAACTTGAATCATAGGCAATTCATTTAATAAATTTAATACATATATACTTAAAACTCATCTACTTCCAACAAATACTTATCAAATATTTTTCATAGACTATAAACATCATTTAAAATGCAATATGCGAATGACTAAAATATACGATTTCGAGGCCTTTAGTTTTGAAAGCACAAGAAATTGAACCCTTCAGTTTAAAAACTGTTAAACGTGGTCTAAAATCTTATAATAAAAGCATAAATATTTCGTTTTCAGAGGCAAAGTCGTTCTCTGTCGTTTGTAATGTATTAAGGATTTTTTGCGAATGCGGGGGATGAGAGTTCTTGAGATCTCCTAAACTAAAGTCCTCTTCTTTGGCTCGAGAGGATGAAACGGATCGAAGAGAAGGGGGGAAGAAAAAGTAGTGAGCAAAATTAAGAATGGATATATACGGAGGGTTTGAGAGGGAGGGACGCCATTTTATAATTCCACCTCGCTGTTTTCATGTCTGCATCTTCCACCCCCAATCCTGATACATATAAGCAAAACGCTTTTACCCTTGCTTCAAGTTTTTATCTTTCCTCATTTTCAAAAGCAAAGCAACCCCTGGATTAAAAATGAAAGGGATGACCCGACCAATATTATACCCGAAAAAGGAAAATTAGAGACATAATATAAAGTATTCGTGTTAAAAAATATTGAAATATAGAAACACGTATTTGAAGATACTTTTCTTTCTTTTCATCTCCATATTTCCTTCGTTTTCTCTGTCTAGAGTTTTTCGCTCGTAAAAGAAAACGTCTCGGAAAATATAGGAGTATTACCACTGTATTATCCGCAAACACGTTCGAGTTTATATCCATGTAGGTGAGAACTGACACGGAATTACATGAGAATGTATATTTACTGCGTATTACGTATACATACGCGCCCACAGGACATAATCTTCAAGTATCCTCTCACCACCTCTACCAACCCCCAAAGACAAACGGCTTCAAACTTGTAACATTTATTAATATTATATAATAAAAAATGTCCTCTCGGAGTTAAGTGTAACCTTAGATATCCATTTTATGCATACTTTACTTCCGGAAGTACTTCTCAAATTTTTTTTTTTTTTAAATCTTTTATGATTCTTTAAAATTACTTGAAATCTCTTGAAAATCCTTAAACTCTTTTTTGAATTATTTTGAAATCCTTTAAAATCAGTTAAAATCTGCTAAACTCCCTCGAAATTATTTTAAATTACAACTTTTTCTAGTCCAAAAGTTGAAATCCTACTATTTTGAAATCTTGACTGGCTTTGAATATATTTTAACAAAATATTTAAAAGTGAAGCAACTACTAAAATTGCACTCAATTTATACACTTATTTCTGGAATTATGTGGTACACTTATAAAAACTATAGTGTTTCAAAAGACAGGTAGCACATTTGCTGTAACACAAGATAATCCAGATTAACTACTTAAGTATTTAGTATGCGACATCAGTTGGAGTGAAACGGTGTCTAAGTAATTGCGTACGTATATAAAGCAGAGCTGATAGAATGCGAATAAAGGGGGGCCATGGGATACATTTCGTCCATTAATTCAGTGGCACGGGACTTTAAAGCCCTTGATGTAGATTAAACCGGTTTCGAAGGGTCTTTAGCACCTGATATGTTTTTTTATAACTCGTCAACTCGTCCACATTGCCTGACTTGACAACGGATGTTATCACAAGAAAAGAGAATTATTCATTTTTAAAGATCCAAAAGGGCAAAAATAAATACTAGACTTGTTCTTATTCACTTCATGGGGTATTTTTACAATTTAATTATTGTATTGATTAAAAGCCCTCGTATATAATTTCATTCTTTTGTCCAATTAAATAGTATTGTAGGATACTCTCATATGCATAATATTTTATACTACTTTATGTACCTAGAGTGCTAGATATATATAGGGAGATATTCATTGAAGCACTTTGAATAAAATGTTTATTGAGAATCAATAATTTCTGTGGTCGAGAAAAATTCGAAATTGCTTACAGCCAATGAGTTTGATTTTTGGCTAACGTGCCATGAAGAACATAAAATTTTCCACCTGACAACCACGGGGTACTGATCTCGACAGATGGTACGGCATTTTGCATATACGTGGATCCCCATAAAAATCTGTCGCTCGTATGGTTCATTCTTACCGAAGGAAATCACTTTCATCAAAGCGCGAAATAATATGATATGCAAATTACGTATTTTGAAAATTATATAGAAATTGAAAAATTGACAATTGAAGTTGTGCTTGAGAATTTACTAAATTAACATTTCCATATCTTTCAATTACTGTTAAAAATATTCTATGGCAACTTCCATTACTCTAAGTGGATTTTTACTCAATTATCGTAACTGAAACCGAGAAATCTTCACTTGATTTTTTAATAAAAGTGATTGGATTTCCGTTAGTAAACGAGAAATAAATCATGATTATACAGGCAATTGAAATATTTTATTTGAAAATCTGAAGCAAAAAACTCAAAATTGATGCGTCCCTTTAGATTTTCGACACATATTACAAAGCAAACTAAAAATCCCATTCACCTTAAAATAAATTTCACCATTTTCCACATCTTGTATATTTTCAGTAAAACGCGCAAACTTCTGCAAGTCGACTAAAGACCAAAGAGCAAAGAACTAAGGAGCAAAAAGATGCAGAAAAAGAGAAAAATTGCAGCAACCCCCGAGTTTTTCTTTGTCGCGGCTTGTCTTCGAGGCGAGTGGAAAAGAGAAATAAGAGAAAGAATGAATAGGAGTATAAAAAAAAAGAAAAAAAAAGAAAAAAAAGAGAGCTCCTTTACTCACTGCGACGGCGCGAGAGACGTCTACTCATTTCCGTAGGCGTCTTCAGAAACTCAACCCTCGAGTTTCGTCGACCCACCCCACTCGGGAGTTGAGGGTAGAAATGGGGGTCGGGAGTTGCTTGTAAGTTCTGCACGTCGGCACGCCTCCAGGACTCGTCGCGATCGTAAAAAGCATCGCCACGGGGTTCCTAGGCCTCTCTAGGACGTATGTGTTATATTTTCTCAACATATATATGTAAAAGTGTAAAAGTGTTGGTTCGTCTGGGGTTGTGGATGCCAGAGGGGTGGCCTCCGCACACCCCCTGACCTGACAAATTATGACATTTATTTTTTATCTCCTCTACCCCTCGAAAATGAATGGGAGGGATGGAAAAAATCTAGACTGTGAAAAGGGGGAGTGAAACATGCACAGAACAATATTTCAATAATTCTAAAAAAAAATCAGATCGTAAATTAATAATGGCAATTAGAATTTTTCACTGAAGTGAATCAGTGACCAGATTCTCACTGATTCAGATTTAGAGAGTTGATTTTGGCGTTTTAACCGAAACTATAAATTAACCCTATCCATGGACAATTACGAATCTGTGCCAAAAAGCTTTACCCCATTTACGCATATGGTTTAAAAGCATTTTTCTTCTCTTTTGTGCTGCGGGCAATATACAAAGGAGATGTATCGAGCACTATTAATATTCCACGCATTTAGTGGCATTTGGCGCATGAATCTATTGACGGTATATAAATATACGCATATACAGAAAAGTAGCGCGCCTGCCATGAATGTCAAAGGTTATTTAGTACCAGTGCCTCCCCGCCGATCATAAAGTATGCACATACCCCATGTGAATGGGTTGTGCATCGCTTATGTGACATCCATATAATGATTTTTTTCCGCTTATTTTATTTTTATCCATATGCTAGTTTTTTTGCCATTTAATGTTCACAAAATCATAAATGAATCAAGAATCTAGAAACAATTCAGTCGTTAAAAAGTTAATAAGAAAAAACTGAAACTTCAAATTTTTCGGCAAGAATGATGCAGAAATTTGGAATTATTGAAAATCAAACTTAATAAAGTCATTTCTATAAATAAAGAGAAATTTTTGGCAGCCGAGAACCAGATGTGCGATTGTTAGAAGAAGAAGAGAAAAGGGGACGGGGGTTTCCAAAAATGAAGGCTTTATGGTGGTTTTCGAAGAGATATCAGTGTGGAGCAAGAGAAAAGCAAAAGGGAGAATGAAAAGGGGCGCCAGCGTGGGTGTACCGTCACGCTACGATAAACTACCTTTCCTTGGGTTTCCCCTGGCTGAATTCTGTATTTCGACCCCCGTGAAACCCCATGGACCATCCCCTACTGGTGCGTACAAAACGCGATGACAGGTCCCTCTCATTGTCATACACCATGGATAGTACATATACACATATATCTGCATAAAGAACCACCAGAGTTCATGCAAAATGCTCTGTTGTATATACTTTTAAAGAGTAAATAGTGGGTAACTACCCCCTTTTAAAGTCAGGGGGGGCTACAATAATTATACAGCTGTTTTAGATTAAAACTGGCCGAAATTCTTTGAATTTCAGTTTATCTCTACATTTTTGAAATTACGAATATTTCTATGGAAATATGATGATGAACATTTTTTCAAGAAATGTATATTCCATTCACTAATATACAGTAAATCCCAGGGTGTCAAATTTTGATTCAAAAATAGATCAAAGTATTGTAAGGTACGTTTATCTGGTTATAAATTTTTAATAAGATTAAAAAAAAAAAGTTTTAATAGCTTTTTTTCTTTAGCACCAGATAAACGTACCTTAATGCTTTTACTTTAATTTTAGAAATTTTCAACTCGATATTTCAATGAATGTAGAAATGACATCGCAGAAAAAAAAAGAACCTAAAGCAATCACTGCTGTTTAATCACAGAACAGAAAATTGACAGAAAATTGAATTTATTTCGAATTCAGGTCTAGTTATTATTCTATTTAGGTAGATACTTTTCATTTAAGTTAAAAATCAGGGTGGCCACAAGATTTACTTTTTTTTTATGAAAACCCTTAAATTATCATTAATTGTTTTAAAATTCTTCAAAATCATTTTAAATCCTTTAAATCCCTCAAAAAACTTCAAAATCCTTTAAAACTTCCAAAAATATCTTAAAATTTCTTACAATCCTTCAAAGTTCCACGAGGAACTTTAATATCTCTTAAAATGCGTCAAAATCCCTTAAAATGATTGGAAACTTATTGAAATCACTTAAAATTCGCTGAAATCTTTTGAAGTTCCTAGAAACAACTTTAAATTCCTTAAAATTTCACTATAATATATTTAAAATCCTATAAAATGTCATAAATATTTGAAAATTTATTAAAATTCTATGAAATCCTTCACAATTTCACAAAATCTTTTACGAATTATAAAAATCTCGTGAAATCCTTTAAAATTTAATAAGAAATTTTGAAATCCCTTAAAATATATTAAAATTTTTAAATAAAAAATCTTGGAAACAAAAACCCCACAAAATCTTTTAAAAATCATAAAAATTTCATGAAATCCTTTAAAATTCCAGTGGAAACATTAAAATCCCTTAAAATTTCTTTAAAAAATTTAAATTCCTTAAAAATTTTAAAGTCTTTTTTATATACATTAAAATTCCACAAGGAACTTTAATTTCGCATACTATAATTTCCTTAAAATTCTTTGAATTCTCTAAACTTTCTTAAAAATGTCTCAAACTTTCATGAAATCCTTTAAAATTCCACTAAGTCTTTTAAATATTATACAAATCACTTGTAATCCCTCTAAATTCCAAGAAATTCCTGACTTCCCTGACATGTAGCCACCCTGAAAATATCAATCTTTTTAAACAGTCTTCAGCATAATTTTTAATTCAAGAATTTATTAACGTCGTTTACCTATATTTTTAAAATATCAAGTAAAATACCGAAGCGGAAATGTAGAAGTTAAAATTCAGCTGAGAAATTAATTTTTATTCCACTCGAGCAGAAAAAGGTTCGATCGCCGTGAATTTATTATTTATCGAAATGACATTTTCCTGGAGAGATAACCCAGACTTATGAATGACAGATAAAAGTGAGCGCGCGTGAATAATATGGGTAATGGGGTAGCTAATGTCCCCATATGCGTGAGTGCGTATCAACCCGCTAGCACTGACTTTCGTGTGAGTTCAACACGTAATGGGCGGTGCGCATATATAATGCAACCCAAAAACCATCATCTATCCTCGAAATTTTACCCCATTTAGTTTATGGCACTAGAATCGGCCATGTGGGACTGCAAGATGCTGGCTTAATCTAATGTCGCATTAACGATCGATGAATATTAAGTCGTCCTTCCCCATTATCTTTCCCGAGTTGCGAAACCTCGAATATCACTTCATAATTAAATGATTAATTCACTCCGAGTCTCATTATTGTAAAAAATAACAGACATGAAATAAAAGAGTAGAATTTTTCAGAATTTTTTTATACAAATAGCATGCAAAGCGTATTGTCGAAGGAATATGTTCATCATGTGATTATAATTTCCCTTGAGTACTTGAGTAGCATATTAAATAACATTGTTTGTGTTTATAGAAGCATATGCAGCTTGCTCATGTGTCGGATAGAAAATATAAAAAATGTCTGTAAAAATACATATTTTTCATGATAAAATTCGTTTTTTAGGATGCATTGATATACAAAGCCGCACCCCAATAGAAGCCAAGCCAGACAATTTTAGTGAAGTCCTTTTTTTCACCCCTGCGTACGCATATAGGATCTATTCGCGTATTACCCAGTTCCGCGGACACTTTGTGCGCATTTTATACTTGTTTGCACAATTCCCCGCGCGTTTTTCATATATGACCGAGGCTGTATTTGGCCAAATGTTTTGGGGGACCTGCAGCGCACGTTGTCGTTTTATCGGTCGGAAGAGTACTGGATTTATTAATGGGATTGGTTAGGCACGATGGATTTATTTTATGGTTATCGTCCAACCTGATCTTCTATATTTATTTATGATTCCTCTCAAAGATCGAGCATTTTCTGTCTCGAACGCTTTATGCGTGACAATACACGGAAAAAATTATTTTCTTAAATTTTAAAACAGTATTTGCTGACTTTCGGACACAGAGAAGTCAGAGAAAAGTATTATAATATTTCAGTGAATTTCATGAGATATTAGAAAAGAGTTTATTAATTTTTAGAACAGATTTCTAAAAATTTTGGAAGTCTGTTCTAAAAATTAATAAACTCTTTTCTAATATCTCACAAAATTCACTGAAATATTATAATACTTTTCTCTGGCTTCTCTGTGTCCGAAAGTCAGCAAATACTGTTTTAAAATCTAAGAAAATAATTTTTTCCGTGTAGACTCTAAACTTGATAATAAACTCTAAACTTGATAATAGACTTTCCATTCACAACTCACGATAATTAAGAAAATGTTTAAAATATTCTAGGTTGCGTTTATTCGGTTATTCTGTTTTTCCTTATATTTCGAAACTAAAATCGAAACAATTTGGATTCAAACCACGAGTTTCCATAGAGCGATGGTGACAGTTGGAACGTTTAGCGAGTACATTAAGAAAATTGCGTGGGTCATTCGAATATGGTGGTTCATGTGAAGAAAGCCATACCCCAATCTGAGAGAGGACTGGCAGAGGGAGACAAAATGAGAGAGCAAGAGAGATAAAGAAAGGGGGAGAGGAAGTTGATGTGTTCAGTTCAGCAAAGGGATGCGTTTATATCAAACCCTAGCGGGACAAGTAGGGTCAAGTGAACTAAAGCGAACTACTGGATGGGGGTGTTAAGGGGACAATATATGCTCCATAGTCAGGGGAGAAGATGGCTTTAATCTATTATAGCGACCGGCTCTTCAAGTGGCTCCTTGTTATATGCTCGTTTAGAGCAGGCCAGCTATAAACTCTAAATAATGCCAGCACAGGTTTCATGCCTTCTGATGACATTAAAATAAAGTATTCATATCTACTGGAATTGAAATCTTCAAGAGATTCATCTTCATAGTCAATTATCAACAACAAACCATTAAAAAAAGGAATTAAATCGTATTTTATAGAAATCCTGGTTTCTACCTTTGTTTCTAGTCTTTGTATGTTCGAGAAGTTGAGGACAAACAATTGGCAAGTTTTCAGTGTTCATCCATGAGAAAGCGGAGTTGATCGAGGCGCCCCATGACCCAAGGGTGCCATCATGGTGTCAAGTACACAATAAGACCAGAGACAACGATCACCATAAACGCAATGGTACCCGAAACACTTGCAAAAGAGTTTCATCCTCTCTTTTCCTCCCTTTGATAGCATCTTCTCTTTCTCTCTTTCTCTCTTTCGACTTCTCACACACATAACCCCATGGGTCTTCCAAACAATATGCTACCCATGCACATCGGATACTCTTGGGTTTGATACTTGCCGCACTGTTCCCATAACTCCCTGGCGATTTCTTTGATCTTGTACATCCAGAATCCCGCGGGATGCGACGGTGATATAATGGTGAGAATTGAATTCGAACCCGGTTACACGCTGTTTAGAAGTGTAGCACTACTCTGGAACAATGTGACATTTTATGATATGGATAATTAAAGAAAAGATGATAATTAAAGAAAATATGATAATTAAGAAAAGATACAAGGAACGACAGGAATTCCTGTCTTTTTCAGCTTCATATGACAAAACATAAGCCATTTCAAGAAGCCATAAAGCTAAGCATACAGAATTAGTCTCTCTTACAAGGTTTTTTCACAACTGCTTCGATAAATATAGGGTGTCTTAGAGGATTGTGGGTATAAGGGTTGACGGTATCGTTTAGGACTTGTAGAAGAGGTCAAGGTGGTTAGTGACTTCCGTAAAGTGTAAAAAGACTAAGAGTGTAAGTTGACACCGATCAGGTAACCCAGACCCAGAGTGAATCCCCATAGGTCCTCCTGTCACCTGTAACAACATCTTTTATTCCACGAAGGGAAACTTAAAGGTGACCACGAAGGGATAGTATAGCAGATAACAAGGGTTAACCGGCAAAAGAGTATTCCATGGCTGGATAGGTTTCATCCATCTGTTCCCGGACACGTGCCCTCTGCTTGTCCACCTTCAAAAAAGAATGATCGTTGGTTTTAACTTTTAAGGAACCCACATCTTGAAGGTTTTCAGCAGATGGGCAATGCACGTGCCTGCTGAATATTGATTAGAAGTATTTTATACTAGAATCTCACATAGAAAAGCATTTCGAGGTAAAATATTGTCCTCATTTATATAGCAGAATTTATTTATCTATTAGAATTAGGCCTTTAAAATTGAAAGCAGAAAAGTTTCAACATGTCATAGTTCAATTACTTTTAGGAAGTGATTGCAGCTGGAAGCAGTGATCCGTGGAGTAAAAAGATATTAAATTAATCTAGAAACTCCTCCAGCTTGTGACCCACTGCTTCCGGTCTGTCGACCTCTTCCGGAAATAATCCAGCCAGGTAAGACCCGTGACTGGCACCTTGCTGAGAAATCAGAGAGCATGATTTGTCAATTGAAGAACTAAACTGACCACCAAGGGGAAAGTGATTTAAAACATCTGTCAGGAAATTATTTTCGTGAAAAGAGTTCCAGTCAAAATCAGCAAGTCCTGGAAGAAATAAATAATAATATATAAATAAATAATAGAATCTAAATAAATAATGAAATCTAAATAAATAAATAAATAAGATTACGTAGATAAGGAATAAATCCTCAGACACAGAGCACCAAACTTCTCATTAATTGCCACACTGGCTTCAAAATCAAGTACTAATTATCAGAATCATGGTGTTCTATGGTTTATCCAAGTTTCACGGTATTAGTTGGAAGACAGGAATGAGTTGGGTTAAGAGATGGCTAAAGAGGAAGGGGGTCGCAGAGTAAGGGTTTCGTCTCAGGGAGTACATATAGGCGAAGCGAACCACCGTTGGTTCTCTTGGGAAATCAGAGAGACACGGGACTACCGTATATGTATTAGCACACTTACCACGTTTACAAATCTTGTACGTGTAACTGTGGATACGTATTTATTCGAATTTCCAACGCATTTACAAGCCTGAAGTACTATAAGATCTAAGCGACTCCAAAAACTGGTTATATATCATTTTTAATTAAAAACCCATATTTTAACATCATGTGCAGGATTGGAAAACTTGATATATAGACTTGATGCATCTGCTTCCATAGGTATCACCCAAACTGTCACCTTATCAGGTTTTCTTGTTTGATTTCAATGTCAATTTGTGACTCACACCCCCACTTATTATTATGCTCAAGAGGAAAGCCATTTTTCCTATGTTTACTATACGTGTCTCATACAAGCAGGAAAAGAGAATTTGCTCATTAATCCCAGAGATTGTTGCAAAATCACGTAATACGCACGCGTGCCACAAGGCAATATAATCAGTGAACATGGATTTCGCCGATGGAATGACGACTCTCGTATTTGTTCGATTCGATATAATCTGGATGTTTGCGACAGAACGCGTGCCAAATAAACAAGCAAACTTTGTATAGTGCGCAGTAATTTGTTGGGTCGTCGTTATTCTATTTGAGAGGGTTTGATTTTCATTATTGACATCAAATCTGGATTATTGCTTTGCGTCCATGCCAAAAAGAACATCTTATTAGCTTGGGGAGAAAAATAATGGTAATATTCTTTGAGCTTAGAATCATTTCATAGGAATTAATATTTTTTAGAGTGAAATATTATATTATATTATATTATAATATAATATTGATGAGATTTTATTTCTCCTTTGAAATTGTGTGTTGTGTGCGAAAAAATGGTTACAAATTTGAAGTGTGGAACAAAATGTCTTCTACAGGAAAACAATTAAGGGGAACGATTATTGGATTAAAGCTCGATAATTACATTTTGATTTTCCACGAGTATCTTGATAACAATCTACCCCTCTCAGCAAAACCTCCGAATTTCAGTATATCGATACTCATCTTGATTTTTGTGAGAGAGAAAAATCTACGCACACCCACTCCCTTTTCTATACAAGAGTTGGCGTGGGATTTCTGATCCCTCGGGGAAACAGGGAGAGCGATCCGGATTTTATCCTCTACAGTCTTCCCGAAGCTCTGGATTTCTACTTTAATTATTGCAGACTTACCACCGTTCTTGTAGCTTTTGCTATATATTCTTCTTTGCGAAAAAAAAAAAAAAAAAAAAAAAACAAGAAAAGCTTTTTTCTCGGGCTGGAGGAAGTTGATGGGAAATGGGATGTAAAGAAAGAAAAGAAAATGAAAGGGGAACATCAGGAATTCCATTATCTTGGCTTTCCAAAATAAAAGTCTGCTTTCCTATACACTACAAAATTTCTGCAACTTTATAGCCGGAATGGAAAAAAAATACATTCTGTTGGTTAAATTTTGAACTATCTGATTAGAATTACTATCAGAAGTGAAAAAATAGGTAGAAAAATTAATGAAAAATCGTGTTTCCATTTAGGTTCAAGTGGTGAACTCGAAATTTGGAATGAATCGCACAACCGAATGTTCTGGGATGTCACGTGTCCAGCATCCATCAAACTCTGTCAGTCTCTAAGTACCAAAGGACGAGAGGACCTGCTCTCCGTGTCTCTTTGGGATTCCCCATTTTGTCAGGCACGTGACCAGAAAATTATTACCCATTGATTCTCGTGGTCACTGTATAGGCGGATCAAGCTAGCAGGTTGTCAAAGTATAAGCAGGTGGTCCAAAATTTTTTATGTAGGATGACGCTGCCAAAAAATAAAGCAGAATAATGATAACTGATTTCTCTCTTTCGGTTCATTTCATTCATCATTATTTCACGCTCGAAGTTTACTGAAAAAAATCAGTAAATCTTTTATTTAGAACTTTTTTTTACTTTAGAACTTTTTCTTTACTTTAGAATATTTTAGTAACCTGAATTATAAAATGACATTCTTCAGTATGTGTATTTTTTTAATACTTTTAAGAGGTGAAAAATGTAGTATTTATCTATACCATTGTGAATTGTAAAATGTGTGTAGTATCAGGTACATAATTTACTTCGATCATCCTTCACGTTGAGTAATCAACTATAATGCTTTCGTGTGTCAGGCATGCTCTATTTGTGCCACGCATGATAGGTACGCTAATAATGTCCCTAGGGAACTTAATGTCGGTCCGTAATCCAGAGTGTGTGTTTTCACTTTGCGACTGCCATACCGAGAAATGTAAATGTCGATGACGAAAATGATATGGATGTCAGGATGAAAGGACACCACTTGAAAATATTCAATATCGAATAATTGAAATATGGTCATTCACATGACTTTTCAAAAACTAATTCATTTTCTCGTACGATAAGGTTGATTATATAAAAGTATACAAAATACAACTATATAATACAATAATTCCTTCCATAATTTAAATTTTAGATCGTAATTCACGATTTTCTAACTTTCCATGTTTCCATTGTCTGAGCATGTATTTTTTTTATATTTTAATTCACTCGAGGTGCGATAGAAAGCAGACTTGGGTTTAATTACAGCATCCGTAAAATTTGCATAATCAAGAAACTGCCGCCAAGTGACCCTTCTATGGTATAGAAGTCCCTCGTTTCGTATAGAAGGTGTATCATTAAAGTTAATCAACTCGTAGCTTCGTTTATTACATCACGCGATGTTAGTGATAATTTCTTTATAGTTGGAAGGGTTGCTTCGGAAACAGACACATTTTCATAACAATTATAATAATATTTAATTAATTAAAAATGTCTAGTTAATCGAATTTACAAAATCGGTAATATTTCCTCAAAAAGATGTTTTTTCTCCATATATCAAATAAAAATAAGGATTACTTAGCGTTAAAAAGTCAGAAATATAATTATTTCAGCATATACATGATGTAAAAACGAAGAACATAAACTGAGGCTCTTCATTATGCAAGTGTCTTATCACTGATGTAATGAAGCATACTTTATAACTGATTGTTATAATTACATTTCCTCACTCACATGCCATTTCTACACGCATGCTTTTTTAAGTGATTCTTTACATAAAATGAACCGACACGCGAGGAAGCTATGAAAATTAGTCAGGACTTGAAAATCGATACAAAAACAATGTTTTATCATTGATAAATTAATTAATGATAAAACATATTCAATTCTAAAATCTAACAATTTACTTTACTCAACTATTTTTTTCTATCACAAACAATGTGAAACAGAAAAATTCTTTGTTTTGTTTTCCGAATTCGTATTGCCAAAAGCTCGAAAATCGTGAATTTTCCTGCTGGCGTTTCCGCTCTGGCAAATATAACCCACCAAAGTTAGTGGAGCACATACATGCACATATTTATAATCACGTATAGAC
>CAJFCO010000124.1:487310-506388 GCA_904066015.1 Synergus gifuensis | reverse complement strand
TCTATTTTGCCAGCCTCCTAGGCTTCTAATCAAGGGATGCGTGTACCTATTAGGGGTGCTTATTGTGCGTGGGTGTATAGCGAACGAAACGGGGGTAAGTTTTTCTCCCTCGATGAAAGCCGAGGGTGACTTTGTACCATAGGAGCTTGTCACTCGTCACATCCGCTTACTGCTGACTTTTTTTAATTGTGATCTCAGTGAACTCTGAACCCCGTAATGATCAGAGTGGAAAGCTCGAGTACTACAATTTTTTTATGTAGAAAAAGGATTTCATACTTATAACGATTTTCAAACGATTTATAACGATTAATTTTGAAAAAAAGTAATAGCAGGGGAAATGAAAAAGTGTATCATATGGACTGAAGGGTATTATTGATTACAAATTACTATATCAGAGGAAGATCCTCGTTATCTTTTATTTTGGAACGTGCGAAGGGACTTCCTGAATGTAAAATACTAAATGTCGAACAGTTATCTTCTAGATCGCGCATCTGCTACGTATTTTGGTGAATCACTCCACACGCCCGTGCACTTTAGATCCGCTCCACATTATATGGTTTCCATAGACCATGGGTGTTCCGGGATATTGCTCCCGTTACGTCTGTTACTACCTAAGCTATGGTCAGCTGGAGAAACCCCAGGCCTTTACCCTGGACGAAACCATAAGCCATAAGGCCTACAATTACGTTGCTCGCGATGATTTGTGATAATTAATTTATGAGCCGAGTGTTTTAAGCTCCCTGGATAGTATTTCATTGAGTATTTCATTATATCTATTGGTGTTCGATTGACAAATAAATCAAAATTGTATGTTGTATAATATGACTTGAAGTTTTTAGAGTTTTTCCTTGCGAAATAATTTATATTTTCTGCCTGTCGATCATTAAAATCCCGTGAGAATAACAATGTTAGTCTTCAAATCGTGATTTGTTGAGGTTTGCACCCCCAACCAGCAAGTTTTGTTTGTTCAGAGCGCCGCCTTTCGTCGAGACTATATGATCTCATTATTTCATTCGGTTAAATTTAAACACTTCAACCTCCTCTCATATCTCTTTGTTTGGTCCCCAGGGATTTCAAGAGGGATAAAAAAATTGCCACACTCAAAAACTTGTGTTGACAAAAAATTTGATATATCAAATACGAGTATAAATTAATTATATACCAATAATGAGGATCGCTTATTCAACGATATACTAATTTATTCAATATAGTTTCACAAACACATGTAATTATTGATTCTGTATGGCATATTTTTTTATATTCTCGAATAAAGTATAAAGTTCACACTAAAAACTTTTTACATGAATATTCTTTTAAATTTAATCCTGTAAAAATAAGGCACGACTTTTATATTTGAACGTCAAAGTTAAGGTGAGTGGGCAGAAAAATGAGCAGCCCTGGACAGGATTTAAAACATGCCCGCCGGTCTATTGGCTTCGTTCTTGTTTACTCGCGTCCCCTTGATCGATTCGAGATAAAACATCAGCTCAAAAACTTTCATGGCACCGGCGTTTGCTCTAGTAATAAATAAATTACAAAAAGAGATGAAAACTCCCGGTTCCTATCATATTTATTACTTTTATCATGATTCACTACAGCCCTGAAATTGTTTTATCTAATTTACAAGATCGTGAACAAGTCAATATTTTTCAATCGATATCCAATTAATAATATTACTTTTTAAGTCACCAATTACGAAAATCAGTGAGTAAAATGCCACAATTTAATTGTTGGCATTTACGAAATTGGAATGTGTTTTGAAGAGGTTGGATCACTTCTAATTGTATGCATAAACATGTATAGTTTGTAAGGCGAGGTAAACCCGCAAAATAAACGGATACGATAACCACGTAACACGCATGCGAGTATGAGCCTAACCAAACATTGACATGTTCAATCATTTCGATCCCTATCCGCCACCAGTCGTCATCCAGACCAAGCAAAAGCAAGCGTTCGCCATCTGGCTCCAGTGGGGACTTCAAGGGGTAGAAATTGAAATGAAAACAGAACTTTACCCTAACCAGCTATGGAAGGGGTGCCAATGAGGGCTATTAGGGGACGATATATGTTTTTCTTTTCTCTCAATTTCCGACGTCACTGACTTCAGGAAGTCACTCGTTGATATGTCGAGATTTCGGATTTTCATCAGATTTACAGAGATACATGTGTTACAATAAATCTCGAAAATATCGAACATATTTTGTTGTCGAAAGGATTTTACAAAAATTTGTATAGATTTCACAAGATTTCAAAACATTTAAAGGGCTTCATCAGATTTTAAGTGACTTGAGGCAATTTCAAGGGATTTTAAGAGATTTCAAGTAATTTCAAGTGATTTTAAGGAATTTCAAGAGTTTCCAAAAGATTTCAAGGGATTTTCAAAAGAGTTTGAAAAAGTTATGAAAAGGAAGCTCCAGAAATTTTTATAGATTTCATAAAATTGGAAAATATCTTAAAGGATTCAGATTTTAAGTGACTTTTAAGAATTTCAAGGGATTTTAAGAGATTTCAAATGATTGTAAGAAATTTCAATGGATTTTTAAAGAATTCAAGAGAGTTTAAGGATTTTCAAATGAATTTAAGTTTCAAGGAATTGATTCTAATGTAGAGGAAATGAAATGAAATACCTTAAAATCCCTTAAGGGATTTAACGTAATTTTAAGGAATTTTAAAGGTTGTCATGTCATTTTAAGGAATTTGAAGATCTTTACAAAAATATTCAGACATTTTAAAGAATTGAAAAGGATTTTAAAGGTTGTGTTGAAATTTTAAGGAATTTTGAAGGGGTTACTAATAATTTTACAGATTTTAGCAAATTTTACATAGTTTAAAGTTCCTCATAGAATTTTAAGGAATTTCAAAAGATTCTTATGATTTTTAAAAGATTTTACGGGATTTCAAAAGATTTTGAGGAATTTTAAGGGGTTTCAAAAGGTTTTTATGATTTTTAAAAAACTTCCTCAAATATAAAGTATCTAAATTTTAATAGGAAATTACTAACTGAATGAATAACTTTTTATTAATTTATTGTAAACTACTTTGCACTATTTGTATTTGCAAGAAGCTACTATTAATTAATAAGATTTAACTACATTCCAAAATAGCAATAAGATGTCTTTGATTTGAATTCGACTTTTTATAATAACAAACACTTTAAACTGACTTTCCCAAAGAATTTGGTTCATAAAAGTGGTAAAACTGAAAAATTGCATAAATTTAATCACATTTGGTGTCCTTTCTCTCTATCCGAGGAATTTACAATAGTTGTTTTCATTTTCGACAGCTTTTGATAATAATTCTTGAGTTTAACGAGCTGAAAACTGAACTATATGTTGTACTCGACTATTGTTAGAAAGTTTGCGGTGTAGGTGCTGAACAGGTCACGTGGCGACCCGTGTCATACAGGATGTCACGGTTTTGTCGCATTTAGCGCCTTTTCTATGAGCTATTCACTTCGTGGTAAAAAGCATGGGCGTTTCCTTTTTCCGTTTAAACGCTCTATCTACAACTCGGGGTGAAACTCGTGCCATGAGAAACAAATTTAGGTCATTTAAATATTAAAGGATTCAAAGGAACTGCCCCTAAATAATAAAAAAACGTAATCCATATTCACAGTTGTAACTTTTCAAAAGAATGTGCTTTTCAAAATAACCCGTTCATAAATTGATGTCCAGCATCTTTTTCTTTTCAATGTTACATTGAAAAGTCCAATCATGATCATTCCATCATCCAATCATCATTAAATCATTATCATTACCTCTTCTATAAATATAATATCTTTCACAACACTTTGTGTCTATTTTTATTTTGCCTGTTTTCTATCTTTTCAATAGTGATTTTAACAAAGTTTTGTCATTGAACCAAATCTAAATTAAATAATCTTCACGGGCGATTAGCAGTTCCGGAGAGCATGGGAACTGGAGTCGCTGAGGACAAAACACCGACACCATAAATTTCGTATGAACAACACAAACACCACGGGGTCTCATTGGAACCGCCTGTTTTACTCTTTGCTTCACGGGAGCGGTCTATAGTTTAGCAAGTATTGTTAACGATCCGAACTATTTTGCCTACAATAGGGCCAGATTCGACAACAGACGAGAAGCAGTGACCGTGATCGTGTCCACAAAAGGAGACAATCATCGATCAAATCACATAATTCCAAATTATGTGATAATTATTGATTTCATCTCTCAGAATTTTCCCCATGTTGAAATCAATTTTAAATTCTAACACCTGTTTATGTCAAACAATATTAAACAATCAAACGTTTCCCCTCTTCAATTACATACTTTTATAATATAATACTTGCAGCTGAGAGTACAAAATCAACCCTATTTCTTAAAAATTAGTAGGGCTTTGTACACTATATTTTTATGGGGCATGTCTATATTAATCAGTTCCTCCTTCTCTGACCACCAGTCTTTTAATAATAAGGCATTAAGCAGCGAACCGTGCACAGTTTTCGTTTCATACGTATGAATCTGAAGCCGAATCGAGTCTCGATTAATTCCTCATGGGGAATTTTGTTCGGCTTCCGGTCATTGTTATCGTAATAATCGAGAAAGGATACCATGATCTACTCTTCAGATAAAATCTTTCATCATGAAAGAAAGAAAGAGAAATCATATCCGATTTCATTCGCTCTTTTCACTAATTTTCGATTCTTAATTTAGGTGAATTCGCTACTTCAGTGTTAGAATTAATAGGATCATTGAAAAATATGATGAATTGATATGATATGATGAATATCGAAAATGGAATTCATAAATCAGGAAAATATGCAATCTACACGCAAATATGGGATAGGACAACTAGAGGTTTTACGTCACTTTAGGCACGTACATGGAAAGTTTATTTTCTAGGTAAATCGATAAAGTCTACTGGTGTCCACAACTCCATTAAGATAATTGCTTCATTAATTCTCTTTCTCTTTTGCTCCCTGGGTGTCCTCCCTCACCATAGGAGTGCCATAGTAACATCCTCAAAACCGAAAGCAATTTCAAAAAGTTAAAAAAAAAAGAGTATTAAACATTTTCTAGATTAATATTTAAAGGTTTTAGACCCACGTGTTAATTTCAAAATTCTATCTTCATTTTACTCAATAAAAATGATAATAGATGTTTTGCTATACCAAAAAGTACTTGTTTTAAAATTCACGTATTTCCTTCGCGTAATTATAAATATTTTTAATTTTCATCGTCATTTTTTGATTATCAGTTCGGGAGATTTTTGTTACGCCAATGAAAGTCCTCCCTTTATTAGGATCTCTCTTTCCTCTTTCCTCTTTCCTCTTTCCTCTTTCCTCTTTCCCCTTTCTCATCCCTTTTTCTCACCCCTTCTTTCTCTCTCGATGTTTCCACTTCCCTCGTATTTGAATCGAGTTCCTAAGTAACTTCCGTGAGTTCGCAAACCCCCTGTTACTGAATTCACTGACAACGAAGCATTTTATCGTTCTACGACCATTGGCGGTCGCGTCTCTAACCTAGATGCATACGTTACCGACCTTTCGCCTCGCATCTTTCACGGGAAATTATTTGATTTAGTAGTCGATTCGATCTCGCAAATTTTCCCCTGTTGAGGCGAGGAAAAAGAAAAAAAGAAGATTCCACATTTATCATACACTCGACTTTTTTAATCTTCGCCTATTGGCCGTGTTATGTTATGTCTTCTGGGATCTGATATTATGAATGCTTCCAATTCCATATTGTGTTTTAAATTCATCTGCATTGTTTTCTAGAAGTAGATAATACTTTCTTCCTCTTTATTATTATTTATTTGGAAGCATCAACACTGAATTCATGATAATTCATCAAGTCATGATGATTAATTTAGTTGATGTAGCATCGCACTTTTATTTCTTCGTTTCTATTTTCGGCATATTCGATCAGTTTCGATCGAATGCGAAACGAATTGCAAATCAAGCGACAAACCGACGATTTTGGCCGACCATATACGAAATGGGACGGTGGAATGAACAATCCACTCATCAGGATCCACGTGTCAAGCACGTGTCAGAGCGTGCCGGAACAACTGGTGCTTCTGAAGTGTTCGGTGTCTGGGTGTCTCCTAACACCATGTGCTCCAAAGAATACATACTCAACTACTTTAACTTATGCACATACGCGCCTTTTCTGCATGGATTACCTCCTGCGACATGCTTCGGTCGTCATTGTTGGAGATTATAAATAAAAGAGCATTTTGACAGGAAGGCTTACCCTTAAAGTTTCCCGCTGGGCGAAGATTGTGGGATTCGACATTAAACTCTAGTTGATAGAGTACTGTTTTCATTATATGATTAAATTACGAATTCGTTCTTTGTCACGTGTAGTGACACCTACACTTTTATTACTTTAAAATCCCTTAGAAATCCATGACAATTTTTTCATTCTTTTCATATTTGTTGAAACCTCTTAAAATATTTTAAAATTCTTTTAAATAACTTTAAATCCCTTTAATTCCGCTGAAATTCCTTAAAATCCCTTAGATATTCTTAACATTTTTCAAATTGTTTTAAAATAGTTTGAAAAATCCCATGAAATCCTTTGAAATTTCTTTAAATCATTTACAATTCTTTCAAATCGTTTAAAATATTCTGAAATCCCTTGACATTATTTAATATCCTTGAAATCTTTTCAGTTATCTTATAATTCTTTTGAATTCTTTAAAATGGAATTCCTTTTCGTGAAATCTTTTAAATCCCTCGACATTTTTTAAAATGATTTAAAATTTCTTAAAATATTAAAAAATTTAAAGGATTTAAACCCTTCGAAACTCCTTGAAGTTCCTTAAAATAATAAGTAATAAAGTAGTTCCTCGAAATCTTATAAAATTCTTTAAGGGCATGTGATACTTTACCATAAGAGCAAATTAATTAAACCAATTATACATTCATATTAATAAATATTTTTAGCTAATAAGAGTTAATAAAACTTCGTCTCATATTTGCTACAAATATCTATTATTATGAGTGTATAATTGGTTTAACTAACTTGCTCTCATGGTAAAGTATCGCAAGCCCTTAAATCTTTTTAAAGCGCATTGAATGGCTTAAAATTCTTTAAAATCATTATCTTTAAAATCAACCTTTGATTCCTTTTTGAATCAAAATGTGACACCTTGAGATTTAATGTGATATACATAGGTGACAGGTATAAAAATTTTATATATTCTATTCATTAGCTAGGCTAATATTAGCCTAGCTAATTTTTGTAGAGTAGAATGATACGACCCCCCAAAAAAATAAAAAAAACTACCCGCATCATTGAGATTGTCAGCCTTCCAAAAGGTACTTCACTCCTCTCTTGTCATGATAATAAACAAGTTGATATGTGTAACTTGTAATCGCATGTAACAAAACCATTTTGTCAGTCAAGAGTGCGTGACCAACTGGCGAATAGGTGCCGCACTTTGAGAGCATATGGGTAGTCCTTTATATCTGTATAGCTTTCCTATAGCTGGAGTGCCTTTATACATCCTCCTTGAAAAAGCTTTTCTGAACGATACGCTCTTCAGAGGCTAACAATCACGATGGTAACAACGATATGATCATGATAGGAACATAAAATGGAGAGAGAAATGGAAAATGATGAGGGTTGATTCATTTGCTTATGCAGAATATCAGAAATTCATCTTCTGGACCCTCTGATCTAAGAAAATAGTTAAAATGACCTATTCTTCATATTTTAAATGACCTATTTTTTTTAATATGTCGATCTATTTCTCTTAATGAGAAGACAATTTATAAAAAAGAATTGTATATAAAATGCAAAGAATATAAAATATAATGAAAAATATAATGTAAAAATAAAAAAGGAACTCACGTTCTTCCTTGATCACGAGACGGCTTGTCGTTTCTCGATCACGTTCTAAAACAAGAAAGTACGGAAAAATGAAAGAGAAAGAAAACTAAACTCAAAGAATAAAAGTTAATATCTATTAAATAAAAGAAATATCGAAGAAAGGAAAATTGTTTCCGTAATAAAAAGGTAGAAATTAAAATGAAAGTATAATAGGATATTTAATTCAGGCTATAAACAAATTCGCTGTATCAAAACCTGAAATATCGAAATAATCAAACTTATCATATACATTTAGATAAACGATTACAGATTTAATCAGATCTTCAAAGAAGTTCTTTGATTTTGCTAAATTCAAAACTGGTAAAATTTTTATCCTGTGATGAACAAATTCCGCAGCCAAAGTTATAGAGATAAATAAAAAAAAAATAAAAAAGATTCCAGCTTTTATAATCTCGTAACCAAAGCGTAGTTTAGTTCCCATCAAGAGCTAGTTAATATCCGATTCCTAAATACTCTGTAACAACATGTGTAACAATAGGAGAAAATGTAGGCGGAAAAGTGGTTCAGCTTAATATCTGTATATAAATGCGGTGTATGATTATGTTACACAAACAATATTGCCTGTTGGTCACGTGTCATCAAAGTGAGCACCGGTTTGATGTTAAACCACGAACACGCCCTCGCGGCTCTCTCAGCTCCGATCTCAAATCAACCCCGAAAACAACCAAACCCCCTTTTGAAGAGAGTAACCCTAGAGCCAGTTCCCACGTAAAATTCAGGAGGAAAAAAGAGATAGAGATGAAAAAGAGAGGCTAGAGTGTTACGTTGGCGTTTCAGATTACCTTCAGTGTATTTGTCACTTAAAGGTCTTGTTTGGAAAATACCACAGGGAGTGGGGCTGATTTGTATATTTGAACTAGAACAGGTTGAAGTCAAAAATTCAAGCATTGTTCTATTACAATAATGTAACGATAACGTTTCAACAATGTAATTATTTTTCTATAAAGATTAATATCGATTTCCTGCAGATAAAATATTATCTAGTATTTTTTAGCTGTTAAATTTCAGTGGGTAGAATAAATAAGCAAGTAAATATGTAAATAAAAACATCAGATAAGTATTTGTGTCCGGTAATTTCAAGGAAGACATATTATCATTATTATCTTTCTGATAAGATCAACTTTAATGATATTAAAATTGTAATGATTTCAGTTGTATAATCTGGGGTTTAATATTGAGAAAGGTAGTTAATAAAATTGCTATTCTTTTGTAATTCTCGTTTTAGACGATTTAACATTTTTTAAAGGATTAATTACTCTTAAGTGCACAGAATCTATAAACACAAAGATATAATTACTTTTTTATAGACTTTTGTAGTTTGTAAAATTATTTTACATAAATAGATAATCCCTTAAAGGATTTTATCTATTACAGTCCATCCATCTACTCTAAATAAAATCGTGGTTTATACACATAAAATTATAATTTACTTGCAATTTCCTTTATGGACCATAACCGATATTTAAATATCAAAGACACGGTCCATTCTCCATTTGTAACCGTACCGATAAGGTGAATATCGGTCACTGCAGCAAAATGTTATACAGCCATTCTAATCTTATCGCTCCCGACTACTTGACACTGCCAATCACAAGATGCCAACACTCTCGAGTGCGAAACTGACCACATTCTAAGGTGACATAGGATAATAGAATTATATACCTGTAGCAATATTTTCAGGTTTTCTTGAAAATAATCGTAGGCGAAGGACGTAGTAATAAATTTAGATGAGCAGGAAGCGTTTTTAGGGTTTTTCCAGGAAGATTAAGTAATTAGGATTTGTCGTGGCCGAGGTGTTTACAACTTTTCTAAATAGCAGGCCCAGGGAGATCGTAATATGACCTACTTATATTGAGGTGGGCGTCTAGAGGTAGCAAGGAAATAAATTGTAAGGGACATCAGATAAGACGTAGGTAACTAAGGGAAATTGCAAACGAAGGTGAGAACGCCTTCATAATTTAGGAGGCGGGGAAAGGGCCCAGAGGTAACTACGAATACTTACACTGTAAAAAAATTTGGTGTAAATTTACATCGTACGACGATGGAAATTTACACTAACTTTTTTTATATTGTAGAGTAGTTAGACAGTAAGTAAAAGATACTTGACCGCCACTCGAAAAGCACCTAGCCTTCGCAGAGGTGTTCGTAAATTTGAAGACCGATAGAACCTGTATCCGATAGTTTTTAATATTTTTAATAAATATTTACTTATACTTAAAATCCTGACACATTTAATTTTATTTAAACATTCCAAAAGTGCCCACATATCTCATTTAGTTTTCTTTCTTTAGCAACAGCAATTCTATTTTTTCTAAAATTGCGAACAAAACTTTATTTAACGAAAGAAACATTATTTAGTCCTTAGAAGGGACGAACAAAAAAAAAGGACAGATAAAAAAATATAA
This sequence comes from Synergus gifuensis, assembly GCA_904066015.1. NCBI lineage: Eukaryota > Metazoa > Arthropoda > Insecta > Hymenoptera > Cynipidae > Synergus > Synergus gifuensis. Next base: position 496,121 of record CAJFCO010000124.1, on the reverse strand, counting down.
TTTTATTTCTCATGGAAATATTCTCATTTTTATTCTCACGACTATCTGTGAACGCAATCAATTGTTTTTGAAAACATCTCTTGAAAGAGTAAAAAAAAACCATCGATCAAACCATAAATTCGTCTAGTGACATTGAAACTAAGCTCAAAGCTAAAAAAGTTGGAATGAGCTCATCATGCCTGCGGGTTACTTAGTAACTCGATAGGGGTTAAGAGTGAGTGGTGTAACACACGTTTCCCATATTATGGGAATATAAAACAAAATAAGTGTACCATAAAATATCCAAAGCCTCAAAAGTCCTTTAAAAAAGATTCAAGTTCAAAGCTTTCAAACTTTGGTTAAATAAAAACCCGTTTATATCATCAGGTACATCAGAAGCATTTCTTGAAATAAAGAAAACCTTACTTCCAATTGTCCTTAATCAAAATCAATCGAAATCGATTAAATTGAAACAAATAGTCGAGGACTGTCGAAGGGTGGAAATTCGTCGATTACTGTTAGCAAACGACGTTAGTTTTTCGATGTATCAAAGCGAGTGGTCACGTGGGATGTATTTGGTGCCAGAAAAGATGAGCTGGTTTAGAGGAAGGAGGAATTGATCCAGGAAGGGGATCAAATGACCGTAAGCATCTCCGAGGAAAATATACTCCTCTATCTGGACTCTTTCGAAAAGTTCCATCCCTGGAAAGTATAGTACTTTAGATACCCAGTAGAACCTTCTGAGTTTTCTGCCTTGGAAAACCTTCGGATGATCTTACGTCCTCATGAAATCAAAAGAGGTGGAGGGAGTCTGGGTCGAAGATGAAGTTTGTTGGGTGGAGAAGATCCTCATTCGAGCAAACGAGCTATTTATTGCCGTCATCCGCGAATGCTTTTACGAGTTTCTTGAAATGGTAGATCCGATTATAAAGAAAAGATAAATTTTTACGAAAAAATCAAAATAAGTTATTTTAAGATGTAAAAATCGTTGCCAAATTATGAGAATTGTTTTGGATTAATATTTTCGGGATAACGTTACAGTTACGTTGCAGTTCGAGTAGAAATTAGAATACATTTTATTTGTATTAATCTATATCGGAGACTCTTTTAAAAGCAATGGCACAAAGAAGTGAATCCATATTCTTGTATAAACGTAGGTAAAGAATAGAAACTTTCCATCGGGTATAGCTTGGTGGGCTCAAAGCTAACAAAAGGTACCAATCTTCCGATTCTTTCATTTTTCTACTGTCTTTCTCTACTTGTATACGAATATCGGTGACCATCCGCCATTTTCCTTTTACCCTCGAGCAATCACCCCTTATCCATCCACCCCGTTGCTTCCACCCTCATCGCCATTGCCTTGCGTCTCCTATGGTAACCATTTACCAAGAAAACTCTTCGGCATCTTCATTTATTATCCATTTTCCTTTTTTACACTACTTTTATTATTTTAAAAGAAAAATATAGTTGGTAAAATTATCCCATTTTTAATAAGGTCCGAATAATGGCGAGAAGCTCATACACCAGAAAAACCGTGCTGCAGAGAAAAAGAAGTGAACGGAAATTTTTGAATAAGAATGAAGGCAAGGGAAGAAAAAATATTTTTAAAAATAGAAATATATAGAATGTGCCCTTTTTCAAAACATCCTGAGAATCTCCATTCGAATCTTAAAATTGTATCTCTGTATTCACAGTTAAATCTTCGTCTCAAAATGAGACAAGTGTTTTTCTGTGTTGAGATGTTAATATTCGAATCAATCAATTCGAATCAATTTAGAAGTTCTAACCAGTTCAATTGCAGAATATTTTCTTCCATCGTGTTTTTGTATATTTCCTTTTTAAAGGATCTGGAAGAAGAGTTAGATCAATGCACGAATTTTGTTTTTATGTAGGACTGCGATAAAGGTATAGGTATCTTGTCTTACAGGTTTAGAAACAGTTCAAGTCGTAAGTTTCCTTCACGCATCATACAGATCCGATCGAGGTTGGGTTTACGTTTAAGCACATCCGCTATCGCACGCGAAGCAATATCGTATTGATTGCCGGGCGGCCGGGCCTCCGAACACATTACATGATTAAACCGCCCCAAGCAGAGGAACCGTACGGCCTTGTAGCACTTACCTTATTAAAATATCCACCCCCATCCACTTTCATCCCCATACAAACATGCAGTCCTGTTACAACAAGACCTCCTTTTCGAAAATGTCTTTTTCCGGTCAATGTTGACATACTTCAATCTAGTGACATTTTTATAGAGATTAAAACACTTCCGTCTAATCAAAATTTTTTCACAACAATAAGTTGTGAACTCTTAAGTTATTGAACTATTTAAGAATTTAACTATTTGAAAAATATTTTTGAAGACAAAGTATAATCAATTTCAAATGAACACCTACTCAATTCTGAAATCGCGATTGATTTCTGGATTGTGAAATACTTTTTGCAAGGATTCCCTGAATGTTCAGTTTGAATGTTCAGCCTGAGTATAAAATTCCTGGATTTCGGAAAAAAATTAGAAGTAGATCTGTTGGATGATATGCTGAAGAATGCTTCAATCATTTCAATATATATGGAGAATAAGTAAATCGATTGATTTCTTCAGTATAAGGAATTAAATTCTTCCTGCTTTTAGAATTTTAAGAAAGTTGTTAGGGCGGTACAATAAAACAATCGCACAAGATGTATGAATAAATTTTAGTAGGAAAAAAGTAAACTCCTGTAAAAGCATTTCAGTTATTATGTTTTAGAATTAATATACTTTATATTAATATTAATATATTTTATATTAATATTAATATACCCAATATTAATTTTAATATGGTTTTATATTAATTCTAAAATATAAAGTAAAAAATTTAATTTAATTTACGGTATATGCAAATGACTTTACAAAATGTATATTAAAAATATATTCATTTTGCAAACATTTTTAACAGTGTAATACACGGAGAAAACTGGTTATTAAACCGCAATATATCTAGCTATTTAACTATATGAGACGACTATCTAGATATTTAGATATATCTTAATATTAAAACTTAATATCTAGTTATTAAAATATTTGATGTTAGAATATTTGGATTATATATTTTAAAACTGGATATTAAGTTTTAATAATATATCTAAATATCTAGATAGTCGTCCCATAGTTAAATAGCTAAATATTGAGGTTTAATAACCAGTTTTTTCCATGTATTATAAAATATTGATTTCTAAGCATAGAAATATTGTTTGAATTGTATTTCAAACTATATATTTTCTATGCAAAAACTTTGGAAATCAGTAACCATTATTTTCATAACGTTTTTCTTAAAATATGTTATATATGTATTCAAATTGAATCCTTTGATAAAGAAAGGAATACTTGGAACAAAAACGACCTTTTCCGAAAAACTTTGACTCCGTATGAGAATAAGTACGATTAGTTTACATCTAGACGAATATTGGTGTTACTTTGAACCTCGGCTTGTCATCCGCGAAGGTTAATCAGATTATGAGAGAGTGCAGTTGTTAATAACTTGGTTAGGAGTCGCGCCTCTTCAATATCCTCTCGCGTGCATAATTAAGGTTCTCGTACGACCTTGCTCCACTCACCGAGATTGAGGGGATGAATTACTTAGAGGGCAGGTGAGCACGACGACGAGAATGCCGGAAATAAGACTCAGATCTCAACCTACGTTCACAGATCTTAGTAGATTCTACCATGCATGCATCCTACGCACGTAGGCACAATGCAGTGTTCACATATACACATTCACATGTATATATATATATATATATATATGTATCTGTATGTATACGTATTTTTCGCCTGTATGCATTATTATACTTTATTCATGCGAATTTGTTGTTTAGTGTAGAACCAGCACACACATCTAAATAAATGTATGTACCTATTATGTATATATATGTATGTATGTATGTATTTGCCCATTAGAGTGGGAAAAGTGTGTGTAATACGTTTACAAGAGGACGAGTTGCAAGATTGCATTGGGTGTATTATGCACACTTTCAGCAATCTGTTGCATTTGAGTCGTTGCTGGAGCATTTCTACGATTTTCTTGATTAATAAGAAAGAAAGGGTGTTGGATTCCACTTCAAGTTTCAGATTGATTTGATTAAAGTGTATGCTTTATATAAAAAGAATATTTGAATATTTGAAGATCAAACTTGAATGATTTTTTCATTAAAAATGTTAAAAAATTACACATTGAGTTATACTTGTTTTTGAAATAAGTTATACTTGGTTTTGAAAATTACATTAACAATCTGAATCTAAAGAAAGTTTGTAATAGGGCTACTGTGCCATTTCACATTGTGTATATTAATCTATAATCTTATCAATTTTCTAAACTCAGTAAGCTTATCAGGAAGAGTTGTCTTTGCACGTGCAAAGAACTCCAACTTGTTTTATCTGTGAAGATATAAAATTCAAAAACAATATTTATGTGGTTTCCACTTATGCGTGCAACTAAATTTTCTACATCTGAGTCAATGACTCATTTTCCGCTACTGATTCAAATTTAGAGAAAACAGGTGGACAAATGTCCAAAATTGATTTCTGTTTCCGAAAACAAATAGAAACAAGTGTATATGATTTTTAGTTTTTTTACATTGTAGCCGAAAGATAAAACGTTGTCTCATTGACAAGTTTTAAACACAGGGCCACAGATAAGACGAACGTCGTACTTCAAACTCTACAAAACAAAAGCATCGTGAATCTATATGTACTTATGCATCATCTCGGGACGATAGTGATGATTTTTTTGCCTTTCGCCTTTCGGAACAATTCAGACTTCATTAGTGCAATGCGAACTTTTTTTCCATGTTATCAACATGCACATTGGAGAGATGAAACAGGGGAAAAAACTTTAATTATTATATTGTCTGAACTTTGTCAGAATGTAGATTTAAAATAAGAAATTGTTGCGGTAAATATAATATCAATGGCCTAGAGAAATTTAAGATATCATTACATATTTTAAATACATTATGGCATAATTCTAGTAAGATAAAAGCTATCTTTCTCAGACATAATCAATGCCACTTGTCGGTTTCATAATAGATCAAAAGACCCGCTTTTTTCACAAGAACTTGAAATATTAATTTATATATACCGACCACCAAAATGTTATTTTATTATTATCTAATCTTCTCTCGAGTTTGAACTCCACGACCTCAGGCATGACTTCTGAAAATCACGTAGCACGTTTGTTTCATTTTCATACATATCTTTTTTTTCTGTCCAATAACAAGTGCAATAAAAAAGACTTTTTTAATCTATCCAGAAAATTCCTCACACCTAATCACAATCCCTACCTTCCAGATTTTTGTTCCTCGCAAGAAGAGCAAGAAGAACATCAGGATTTGGTGAAGCGTCGACGAGATCAGCGGCGTCATGATGCGTCGGAGGTAGAGCTGGACCCAGAGGAGGCATTGCACCCGAAGGAGGTCTTGACATCATCACCGGCCCGCTTCCTAAAGGCGGTAGGGGTGGCAGACCACCTGGTGGATGTAAAGAATTATGAGGTGGTGGCCCATTCGGAGCCGATTGTACAGCCGCCGACATGGAAAGATCCACACCTCCAAGCAACACCGGACGACAACCTCCACCCCCGATTGCAACCCCGGATGTCACCGCCGGGAGGATTCCTCCACCTCCCGGCAGTGGTGCGTATGGCAAGTACAGCTCCAGTCTGAAATCGTTCTTCCCGGTTTAAAAAATCACCTACTCTTCTCACTTTATCAGAGAAGAGTTCACTGAAAATCTCACTTCACTGAAGAATCCCGATCTCTACCTCTTCTTCGAGGTAATATCACTAAACGATCTCTCGTGTCTAGCCATCATTTTCCTATTAATCTTTCAATATAATTAAGGTCTCTTTTAATCTGGCCAAATCGCGAATTAAACGTAGATCGACTGATCTAACACTGTCATCTGAACACTGAAAAACACTTGGTCGAAAGCACTCAATACGCTGGCCACTTAAAAGAAGATTTCTATATTTATATTAAGACCTAATGAGGGAAATATTGAGTATTTATGTTCATTTTGTTCTTGTGTTTAGGCAAAGTTCTCCTACAGGGTTGATGATTTTTGGATGTCATCGACCGACGGGGTTTGCCCAGCAGAGATAATCTTCGGAATGCACCTTCTCAACCAACGTTTTCTTTTGCATCTTCCGAATCTTTGGCAAGATTACATATCCAACTTTCAGAGAAGAATTAATTAGAGAGATGAAATGAGAAATTCGTAACCATTTCCTTGATGGAATCCTTTTCTTAGAACGAAAAAGATCTTTCCTTCATGTTGCACTATCACTGAATGACTTTCAAACACAGATTAATGAATTAATTCAACTTTTTGGGAACAAACTGTACTGGTAGAAGGGAATTTTGGGTGGATTTTGAGACGTCCTTTTTAATAATAAATGGAAATTCTTCGGGGATTAAATAAAATATTAACTTAATATTTTAATATTAAATTAATATTAAACTGAAAAGAAAGGAGCCTTTCGGTGGCGTCCGAGCGGGCCTGAAGGCAACCGCGCACTCATCGACTGGCGTTCTTCAAGCGACGGCCCCAGTCTTATCAGCCCGACTTACTGGTCCCGGTTTATCTCGACCATAACCTTGCTTATGCTGTCGATCGACCGTTAATCTCTTTGTGAAATCTCTATATCTGTCTTTTACAAAACTAAGAATGGTAACTTTTCTCGATCTTCCTGGAGATCGGAAGAATTTGTCGCTTGTAGTTTTGATACTTCCTATCTTCCAGTTTACAACTCTCGGAATTCAGGCTCTGATGATTAGGATATTAGTAAAAATTTTTTTTTCGTAAACAATGTCGTGAACATATATCTTCTAGTAGATGTCTACTAACAATATTTCTTTAAAAATCCCTTCCTTTTTCTGATGCTTGCATCCTTTAGACTATTATCTTTCAGCCTTTCTGAATTTTTGAAACTACCTAGTTGTTCTAGTCTTCAACGATCAATTTTTCATCAGTTTTTCAATGATGAGAATATTATTTTATTTTCTTTTATATAGTATCCCGTAAAAAATTGGCGCTACTTAAATTAAGATCATCCATACGATCTATAATCTGTACTCTCTCCTTATCAGATGATGATCTTCTGTTTGTTTATTTTTCCTTAGAAAGATTCTTTATTGGGAAGTAACTCCAAAACCAATTCCAAGATCAATTTAAATTAGCTATAGTATTTGTACCTTTTGTTTTATATTCTCAAGGACTGTTCAATGAATATTTCTGTTTTGCTTAAGGCAGTTGAATCCTTTTCCCAAAATCCGTCCCTTTTCCTTGCTGAAGATGGTCTCTTCTATAAGGGATTTTCAGATTTTCTTCGTTATGTTCAACTGTTATCCTTTCTCATCTTTCCTTACTATTTACCCTTCAGTTTATTAATTATTGATCTTCCTTACTCTTCTTCCTCTTATTCTTCCCTTATTGTCAAACCTTCTTCATGTCTACCTTTTCCTATTCCCAGCAACGCACTACCTCACTCTCCGATAAAAGCACACCTCTAGTCAAATATTTTTGCATACCCCACACTTTTCCAACTTCCTTCCCGCAAGATTCTACCACGAATTCAACGAATTAAGAAATCGAGAGACAGAATCCAAAACTGATAAACCCGAAGAGAGTCAATTTGGCGAGTGATCCATAGAGTGGTCCTTGGAAGATCATCGATCCTCTAGATGGATCTTTCCTCTCCTTTGATGCGACGAACGGTAGAGAACAGGGGGAAGTGTTTTTACACGCGTGTCAATGTAAATCGGGCACCGGACCCAATGTAAATCGTAGCTCGGCTGTTGATGGCAGAAAAAGGGGATCTTTCGATAGCTGAGACCCCGACTTAGTTATTCTCTCCTTTTGCGGATCTACCCTGCCGCTTCGAAAGCACGCCAGCTAATATAAGAAACGCCGAATTCCGTGGAACTTCGTGACTGGCACTGGACTCGCTTTTATAAGCGGAGAGAGTAAAGAGCATTTCAGGCATTGGTATCGCATCCTCTTATCCGTCGGAAGGGTCCTCGCCTCTTTTTTGCTTTTTTTTGTGATTTTCGCGAAGCCAACTTTGGAATATTGGGACTTCCGGTTCGAGGAAGTGGTCCGCAATTTTGGCAACGACGCGGAACGAATTTGGCGACGACGTGTATAAAGTTAGGTGCGATTTGATTAGCGGATCGGGTGAAACTATGACCGGGAGACCGCGGCTTCTGGTTTAGCTGCTGCCGGGACCAGGGAGGTCGGTGGGTGCGGAGCTGGACTGTGTCGTCGGCGGCGTGGGTGGATTGAGTGAGATAGTTAGAGGGAGAGAGAGATGGAGGCGGCAGAAATATGGGGAGCGGTTGTGCGATAAGGGGGAGGGAAATTTTACCCTACCACAAGAGAGGAAATACACCACCAAAGTCTGGTGGGGTAATCGTGGCACGCCTGCGCCTCGTGGATGATAGGGACTTGCTTCATAAGTGTGATGTCACGAGGATAGATCTTACGAGGCGAGGATGAAACTATGAGAACTGGGTTTCTGAATTATAACGGTTACCTTTCTTTTATTTACTTTTTATTCAATTATTTGGAGTTATTGACTCATTCTGCACTGAGTACGATTTTGTACGAAGAGGCCAACTTTGGTGGACTACATGGATTTAAATTGTAGTTTGAAATAATTATTGTAGATTAATACTGGGTACTTTCTAAATCTGAACCAGCGAAAACCCTACCAAATCAGTGAAATTCGCTGATGAATCAGCGAAATTTCTCTCATAGAGAGCGTGATATTCACTGATTCATCAGCGAATTTCACT
>CAJFCO010000124.1:467817-486910 GCA_904066015.1 Synergus gifuensis | reverse complement strand
CACTGATTTGGTAGGGTTTTCGCTGGTTCAGATTTAGAGAGTAAGGCTTTTTCAATTTAATTTTAAAAAATGGGTGGGAAAAGAGTTTTGGGAAAAACGCTTGAAAAAGAGGTTGGAAAACTTCGATAAACATGAAATTCTGTAAAAGTCCTTATAAAATCCCATAAAATAACATAGAATCCGTAGAAATTCCTAAAATCCCTTAATATTCTCTATAAAATCCAAATAAATTGCGTAAAGCTCTTTAAAATAACATTAAATATTTCCAAACACTTAGAAATTCCATAAAACTCCTTAAGCTGCCGTAAAATAGTTTAATATCTCTAAAATCTCAGTAAATTTCTTAAAATCCCTTTGTAACTTTGTACTTGTATTTTGTATTTTCAAAATGATAATTAAATAGAGAATGAAATTAATATTCGTGTATCAAGGATTCCAATGGAAAGATCCGTGAAAATGTGAAGAATGAAGCTAGAAAAGATTTGCAGATTTTCCTAGACTATTCGTTCTTTCATAATTCATAATAAAAAAATCCAATTTAAAGTGAGAGAAGGAGGAGAAGAAAGAAACAAGGTCGGATCGTGCTAATCAAGAAGGATGGCCAATAATGGCTGGCCCAAGTCCACCTTTTCCTGACGTCCATACGGGGGCGGTTTTAGCGCCGTCCGAGCTTGAAACGGGAAGCGAGACATATTTTTATTGTATGTTGGTGAATCACTGCACCATATATGCAGCAATCGTGTATTGGTGCATATACACACACACATTAAAATAGATATAGACTCACTCGTCGGATGCACTCTACGAAATTGAACTCACGGTCGTCGGGGTCGCTATCGTGGTACACCCTCTTCTTCTTATATCGACAACAGGTAAAAGAACTTTACAATCGAAATTGTACGCATTCGAGTCTAAATATTCAACGAAGGGAGCATTTTTTAAAAAATCTGCAAAATTATATAATTTTGTTAATAAAATGGTACAAAGAGATCAACACCTAATATTAAAAATGAAAAATTCTGAGAGAAGCAATAATGGACAAACCACCCTTAGTACAAGCCAATCAGATTTGAAACTATAATTTATGTGAGATTTTCGAGACATTTTTAGAGAGGATTTTTAAGAGGTTTCTAAGAATTTTAAGGGAATTTCAAGATTTTTAAGTGATTTTTATTAAATTCAAAAGATCTTTATAGGATTTTAAAAATATTTCTACGAATTTTAAGGGATTTCGACGATTTTCAATTTATTTTTACGTAATTTAAAAGAATTGTAGGACATTAAAAAGATTTCGTGGAATTTTAGAGGAGCTTATGCAATTTTAGAGATTTTAAAAAATTCTAAGGGATTTTAAGGGATTCTAAATGTTTGGAAATTTTTGAGAAATCTAAAGAGGTTTCTAAGAATTTTAAGAGATTTCAACGGATTTAAGCGATTTCTAAGGTTTACGTGAAAGTTTAAGGGATTTCAAAAAGTTTGATAAGAGTTTTAAGGAGTTTTAAGGAATTTTTAATGTTATCCTGTAATTTCGAGGAATTTTTAGATATTTTGAAAGGTTTCTAAAAATTACGAGGGATTTTAATGGAATTTTAAGGATTTTTAATAATTTTAAATATTTCAAGAGATTTTTCTTATCTTTAAAAGGAAGAAATTTTAAAGGATTTCATATGGAATTTGAGGAGATTTATAATATTTTTAACGGACTTTAAAGATATAAAAGGATTTTAAATGTTAAGTAAAATTTCAAGAATTTTCTGGGAATTTTAAGGGATTTTAAAATTTGTCAGGGAATATTATGGAGGGATTTTAAAATATTTTTAGGACTTTTGAGACTTAAAAATTTAAAAGGATTTCAAAGGCTGTAAATCTAAGAGGGCTTTCAAGTTTGGTTTTTAAAAGATATTGTGGAATTTTTATGTATTTGATGAAATTTTACGAAATTTATAATGATTTAAAAGGATTTCAAGCGATTTCTCCGATTTTTAAAAGATTTTGTAGAATTTATAAGAATTTCATAAAATTTCAAGAGATTTCTAGGAATTTTTTTTTAGAGATTTTCATAAATATTAACAGGGATTTCAAAAGATTTATAATTTTGAAGATTTTTGTGGAATTTTATGGAATTTAAAGAGATTTATAAGAATGGTAAGAGATTTTAACGAATTTTAAGGGATTTCTAAGCCTTTCTGTAAACTTTTAGGGGACGTGCAATCAAAAATGCGCGCGATAATTTTGTTTTCCTTTTTACAAGTCATTTAAAAGCCAATCAGATTTGCAACAACAATGTATGCGAGATTTTTTAGACATTTCATTAGACCACTTATTTAAGACAGGATAATGATTGTGGTACATTTTGAAAAACCCTCTCTAAACTTTCATTCATCACAGAGGAAAATTGTTTGTGATTTCGAGTCTAAAAAAAGTTGATATTTCTCCTCAACCCCCAATTACGGAATGCTGAGTTCTCGACATCGGTCGTGACTTTTTGTCTGGCTTTGAAAATTTGAGCTCCGCGACACGTTGCGCGCGTAGCATTATAGCAGGGTAGAAAAATGTGGAGCACATTGATAGCGTGTAAAGAGAAGAGGAGGTGAGGATATCGAACCGGGGGTTTCAGAGGCGGAGTCACCCTCAGTTGCTATGGGAACGTGACACTCTCTTTCGAGCTTTCGGGGCTTTTGCGAGCTTACAGGAAACTCTCGTCATGCCATGGCCTATGACCATGGGATTCCCTCGTTACGTACCACGTATGCAGTATGCACCACCATAAAGTCCAAGTTTTCCTGAAACGGGTGCTTTACGCTGTTTTACGTCACTGCACTTTCGCTCCGACAAAGATTTTTCCACATCTCACGTTTCATCTCTGATAAGAGGCAAAAGTAGACTCACGTTCGTTTTACGATTTTTTATTCAACTTGATTTAATCCTCTTTCCAAATTTCATCTTTCTTTCTAAAATTATTGCATATTATGATAGCAAATTTCAAAGATTCCTTATCTACACAGTCAAAGTGTTCAAAGTGTTGCTCAATGAAAAATAATTGACACTAATCAAAATTTGTCACTCTGGAATTTACTGTGATATTAAATCAAAAGTAACCATCTTCCTGTTTATTAATTTTATAATAGGATTCAAGTTTGCAATTGAATAAAAAATAGATGAATGGTTGGAAGAGCGACAGTGATATGATGTAATAAAAGGCAGATGTAAAAAAGAGTTCCATGAAAAGAAGCAGTAGCAATTTTCAGGAATTGTGAACTTGAAAGGGCAAAACCAGAAGGGAGGTTTGAAAAGTAAAAGAAAAGAGAGAAGTCGAATTTGCAGGTCGCCATAAATTTTTGCTCGAATAGCTCTGAGTAAAATATAGATATGGCTACATTCTGCATATGTCATCCATGCTCTCTGGCCTAGCACACCCACTATCCACCGCCATCTTACACATCGCAATACACATCCACATTTCACTCAGGCTTTCGTATATGTGTATATATGGATTTCACCCTCACTTCTTTACCGCGTTCACGCAATTGCGGGATATCGCACGTACACGAACACATGTTGATGGTGTGGTTACACCGAGTATATTGGAAAGGACAGGACAAGATGTAGGTTCACGAAACTACATTCTGCGAGATCTTTCGGTTTACCAAGAGTTCACCGAAGATTTTATGCTAAAACAATTATTACTGAAAAGAAGAATAAATGATTGAACTGAAGTTTTACACATCTTTTCTGACGAATTTTTTTCTTTCCATTTTCTTGTTTATAATGCCCAAAAAATAGAAACCAAAGTACAGAAACCGTTTTTTAATTTACTGATGCCATTTTAGAGTAAACAAAAAAAAAGAAAATTTTATAAATTAAAATTGAAACACCAGTTAAGACTGAAAACCTGACACAAGAAACAGTTTTTTAAAAAAACAAAGAATATTCTACACAATTTCAAATGAAAGGATTTTAAAATCAGAAGTATGCAAAATAAATTAGAATTTTTAATCTCTGAGTTTAAGAACTTTGCAATTTCTTGCCTAATTTCAGGAACCTCAATAAGTTTCATAAAATTACTTTAAATTTCGTAAAATCTTTTAAAATTACTCAATATCCCATGAAATCTCATTAAATTCCTGAAAATCCAATGAAATTTCGTTGAATTCCTTAAATCTCTTAAAAGTCCTTAAAATTACTTAATGTTTTATAAAATATCGTCAAATTTTTTAAAATTATTGAAAATCCAATGCAATTCCTTCACATTATTCAAACTCCCATGAAATCTCATTAAGTCGCTAAAGGGTATAATTATGGTAATTACCATAAGAGCAAATTTAGTTTCCGCAAATTTACGTTCGCAATAATAAATATTTTTCTTTAAAACTAGGCCATTTACCTCCGTTTCTTGCAGACAGAGGTAAATGGCCTAGTTTTAGCAAAAAATATTTATTCTTCAGAGCGTAAAGTTATGGAAACTAAAATGCTCTTTTGGTAAAGCATCACATGCCCTTAAAATATCTGAAAATCCAATGAAATGTCGTAAAATTCCTTGAAATCCTTTAAAAGTTCTTCAGATTACATACTTATAATAAAATTCCACGAAATATCATTAAATCCTTTAAAATTACTTAAAAATCGCCAAATTGACGAAAAAAAATCGTCCGAAGAGACGTCTGAAACTTTAGTCCAATGAATAAATAAAATGACTTCTTTCTTCAGAATTTGCGTTTTTATGTAAGAAAATCCAAAATATTTTCAAAACTAAACCTTCGCTGCGACGAGTAAAGTTAAAAGCATGAAAGAAAAGTTTGTGAGCAAACCGTGGCCGTTATACCTTATTATCTGAGTAACTTTGGGCAAGTTTTAAAAGCTCTGCTGGCGGTTCAGCATTTTTAACCTCAAGCCGTAAAAGTTAAATATTCACTTCATGAAAGGGCCGTAAAGGGGGAGGTTTTTGGTAACTTGAGCATAGTGGAATGAGTCAAGAATATAGCTTGGAGGGTTGGTGTACAGGATAAGGTAAACGGACAGAGAAAAGAGAATTCATTACTTCGCCATCTTTCCATCCGCCAGTGTAATTATTAAAAACTTTATGCTGCTTTAGGTGTAGATGGTGGAGTACGTATGTGTGGAAAAATGTAAATATTAGCTGCGAGAGAATATCCGGTCTTCCAACTACAATTGGAAGAGCTGAATGCGTAGAAATGAAAGCAGAATCGGTTTTATTAATCGTATTTGATTAAGAGCCAATTAAGAGTATTTTTATTAATATTTATAACGAGATTATATGCAGATCATTTTCATCAACAATTTTTTGATTATTTAGGTCTATTTTTCATAAGTTTCGAATATTTTTCGTGAGTCCTTTCGAATTATTGGTATTTGTAATATTAGTTTCAATGTTGGCACACAAGTATCATTTTGTAAGTTAAGTCACCCTCACTAGCTGCTGATCTAATTTAATTGACACCCTAATAGTGAGCTTGCATGGCCGTTAGCGTCCTTACAGTTCCATGAACCTCAGCAAGTGAGAGAGCCAGAGAAAGTGAAGAAGGGATAAAGAGAAGGAGGGAGAAAATAGATTGAGAAAGGGAGAAAGAGAGAGGGATGAAAATATAAGGGTGGTTAGCCCGGAGATGCATGGGGCGAAGACAATTGAATTTCATGGGGGTTTGCCCGCTTAACCAGCTAATTGGTTTGTTCATGTTACTGGAAGCATATCCGTTTTCCCGCCCGGGCTGGTTCTTACACTTTAGATCGAGGTATCCAAACTAATATTTACTTCACCTACTTCAACTCTTTTTCATACTTAATCCCATTTTATTTCTCTAGTTTTATCATTTTTATCTGATTTGCAAAACATCCTCACCATAGTATCAATAACCCAAACTTTATAATATTTTCACCAAATTTTCCATATCAATAGTTAGTAATATCACGTCAGAAATTATTTAGGGAAAATTTCATAAAGTTTTTCCAGTTCCGCGAGGTCGATAGTCTCTCTGAAAGTTTGAAATCGTAAAGTTTTGAGGAAAGTTACAAGTCACTGTAGCTTATTCCCTTTCTTCCACGGTTGAGAGAAACTTTCTTCCAGTTGGTTCGGTCAGCAAAATCTTTCGACTTGAGATTTCGGTCTCTTTTCTAAAGACAAAGAATCGGATTTTACGGATCGGAAAAGCGACCCTGGGAAATGAAATGAATGGCAGTCACTTTGCTAAATTTATCTTTCTATTTGCTTTGTCTCCTAGTGTTTGTAAATCACTTTTGTATAAAATGAAAAAGTGCGAAACCGCTTTTATTGATGATCAAATGGGAGGACGTTTGACTAATTAGACATTATCAATTACCAATTTTAATTTTTACTAATTTTAATTTTTAACTTTAATATTAAGTTTTTAAAGGTGCTCGCAACTTTAAAATTAAATTAACGTTCTCTCTAGTTCATAATATTACTTTTTTCATTTTACTATTATCTAATTTAATTGAAAAGGAAGATTTGAATACGAATGCAAAAAGGTGATTTAAATTTTTTTATGGTGTTGAGAATGTGCTCAAACATGTGTGCGATTGATCTTGAGCATCAGACTATCCGGTCATCGATCCACATAAGCCCATATGAATTGAAACGAGCTTTACGAACCTCACCCTGATCATTGCTGACGATTATGGTGGATCAGGGGATACCCATCTGGCGAAAAAGTTTCTGACTTAATGGCACTCTTCAATATTTACATTCAGCACAAAAGTATCGAAAATTTTATTCGTCAGATTGATGAGAGAATATATAACAAAGGAAATACTAAATGAAAAATTCAATTATAAATACCATATTATCACGAGATAAAAATAATTTCCATGAAAGTTATTGTTACGAAAATATTGTTAGTTAATGCAAATATATGGGCAAATATTTTATGGGCTGTATATGCAATTAGTAACTACCCTGATCTATAAATTAAAAAAAATTCTTTCACACTTTTGCGAAAAAAGTGATGAAAATGATCTGATTCATATTTTCTCTATCACTCTTCTCGTACTTTGGAGTTTAAGAATTTAGGATTTTACTCGAATAGGGTGGATTTATTCATACACATAGGAGGCACTGATAATAAAAGGACTTATGTGGGATATAAATTTCATTTGGACATTGGCCATTGGCCAATTGGCGCGATATGTTCTTCGGCTATTGTATCAGAAATGCGAGGACATTCCTCGAACCTGCTGAATAGTTAGCAGGAGCTTATGGCATTAACTTTAGGTATTATAGCCCTAAGCGCAGGTGGTTGATTCTCGAATGATTTATGTTCTGTGGTTAAGGGCGGGGATAAACGCTATAATCTTCAAATTTTAGAAAATGTGTAACTCAAAAAATATACGCTTCTTGCTCTATTATCAACCGTGATCAACCAATTCAAATGTTTCTTAAGTTCGGTGAACGAACAAAAAGCTTTATAAACAATTCTGTGTTTCACACAATCTATTTATATAATAATGATAATTTTCGATTTAAAAAGGCAAAAAAAATAATTTAAATTCATTTTAGGAATTTTTACTACCAAAAACAGCTAATTAATAGTAAAAAAACTACTGTTTTATTTATAATAGTAAGGCTTACTAATTGATTTAGTTACCCTTAGTGAGTGAATTAGTCCTTTTTGGGGGTTGTTCAAAAATTATGAAACAGACTTTAGGGGGCGATCAGGAAATTCTTGGATAATTCTCGGATTTCTTTAAATTAATGCATAGTAGACCCAATATTTTAAAAAAGAGTCACATTTTTAAAGTGCGAAATTCTGAATACCTTATGTGTTTTGTAGCATCTATTTTCCCAGCATGCTTTGCTATCCAGAAGACAACCAAGCCGGAAAAACCACTTCTCACTGAAAATTAAATACTATTATTACACTATTTAAACACTATATAAACACTATTTAAAAAAATAATAAAACTTTTAGAAAAAAAATAAAGAACACTTTGGGATGAAGACTTAATAAAGAATGCAAATCAATTAATTAATCTATAAATTAATCGCGAGCACGTTACGCGTTGACTTTAACGAATTAGATTACTTTCAACTTCTCCGGACGAGAATCAAAAGCAAACTAAGGAAACAATATTGTAATTATGGAATTCTTATTATTATAGTCTGAAAAAGATCAGTCAACAGAATCAAAACAAAAGAGGCCGTGAAACAATTAACTCAGGTGGAAATTTCTAAGAAATTTAAATCGTCTCAGAAAAGATAAACATTTAGAAATTAGAAATTAGAAATCTGGCCCTATTTGGCCTTCAAGATCCAATTTAGGAGGCTCTTTAAATATGTAAATAAAAGAGTCAACTTGTTGAGATCACAACATAAGAATGTCTAATTTCGACTGAAATATTTTACATGAGGAGGTCTAAAATCGCCAAAGAGGTGAGTTACGTAATACTTGAAACGCCCTTTTACTGTTTTTAAAGTATAATAATTTAATTCAATTTAAAGTTTTTTTTTACTAATGATTAATAGATTTTATAGAATAAACATTGCATTGATTATAGATTTTATATTTTATCTTATATTAATAGATTAATAGAATTAATAGATTTAACTAATTGTTAAAAAGATTTTTTAGGTAAAAAAAAAAAAAATAAATAAATCAAGGGGGCACCCGGGTTTGAACCGGGGACCTCTCGATCTGCAGTCGAATGCTCTACCACTGAGCTATACCCCCAATTTCTAACTAGTGCCGATAAGACTCTCTTCCAGCGAGGGCAGTGACTCTCAAACTATTCATCTTTATATTGAGTCTTAAAATGTTTAATATTTCTTTCTATGTCTAAAAAACAGAACGTTTGTATAATTAGAATAATTTTATTATTCTAATGTAACTTGTAATAAGATTTAGTATCACTGTTACTGTTATGTACTTAAAAAAAAGACACGTTAGTGGTATCAGCAGAATTTCGCTGATTTTCAGCTATATCTATACCACTGGTTCAATCAGCGATTAAGATAAATGTGGGGCGGATTCCGGATTTAAAATGCATGAAAAACTATATTAAGGGCGTTGGACCCAAGTTTTAAGCTCAAAATTCCATTCTCCATTTTACTCAACGAAAATTATAGATAAATATTTTTTATAGATATAAATATTTAGATTTGATACTTTTTGCATAAAACGAGGAATTCAAAATCTAACTTCAAAATTAAATATTTTCATCTTACTTAAACAATATTTGAATTAGATATTTTCTCTCTCTGTACGCATAATTCTAGTTAAAAATTGATTAATTATACAGAGGGAAAAAATTCCAATTTTAGTATTTTTAAGTAAAATGAAGAAAATCAATAATTACTTATTAACCCATCAGTGTAAAAATTGCGACAAACTTACATTTGTTTACATTCCAATTACATTCCAAATAACAAAGTTGGGGGGTGGGAATTGAAAAAATAAAAAACATAATTGTTTTTAGGTGCCCTAATAAGCTAATATGTACGTGATGAAATTATATATGTAGAAAGTGTGGGGGAGTAGGAAATAGAAGAGAAAGAATTAAAATGGACTCACAACTTTTGAAGTCCTAATCGTAGGTCATCAATGACTGTCACGGATGGACATGAAAGCAACCCCTGTTGTCATACAAATAGTCGTGAGCATACCCCCTGGTAAGCATAGATGGCGACAGGTAGGGTAATATACTAGGGACCACCTAGTGGCTTCATGACTTCGCCATATGCCACCGTGACTAAGGCGCACATGGCCGAAATCAATGTTTATAGGATCCCTTAATCACATTGGCTACCTCGAGTCCTTTTAGGTATTTCAAGGACCAGCTAACTTCATCCTTTGTAAACTCAACTGAAAAGAATCAAAACAAAAAGAGCTTTATCAATCTCATTCAAATTAAGTATTCAATATTTTTATCAATCTCATCCGAAACAGAAAACTTTTTCAATATTTCACTGGTTCTTCAGTAGAAGTACTGAAGTGATCAATCAGTGAAATAAGAGATTCAGATGTGATTCAGATGCAGAAAGAGTGTTTTTCTTTTATTAATCTTAATCGTTTTAAATTTTGATAGTTTTGTTTTTTACTGTTAAAAGTGCTTTGTTATTTCTCTTAGGGAAGGGCAAATGTTAACTCAGTCTCAAAAATCGTGCAATTAATCAAAGCGAGTACTGTAAAGTTGCTCCCCTTTTTAGTGACCCCATCCCTCGTTCAGAACTGCTAATAAATAAATCTTATCCCGCAGAGGGACATCCTGATGCTCACATAGTTTATGTCATGCCTAACTGTTTTAGCTATCGAGCGATTTGGACCAGATTGACTATCGGGCACTGAAGTGTTTTAAGAATTATGACTGAATTTATTACCACACGCGACACGACCTGTTGACAAGAAAAATTGACGAGCATAATAACTATATTAGTTCAACACTGTTTAAATATCAAACCGCAATAGTTTTAAGGGCGTTGGACCCGAGTATTAAGCTCAAAATTCTATTCTCCATTTTACTCAACGCAAATTATAGATAAATATTTTTTCCTTCTGTAGCGCTATTCTTTTTCCACATATAAGACTGCATACAGAGCGAAAAAGTATTTAATTTCGATACTTTTTGCATAAAACGAAGAATTCAAAATCTAACTTCAAAATTGTATATTTTCATTTCACTTAAACAATATTTGAATTAGATATTTTCTCGCTCTGTACGCATAATGCTAGTTAAAAATTGATTAGTTCTACAGAGGGAAAAAATTCCAAATTTAATATTTGTTGAGTAAAATGAAGAAATCGATTTTTTAAATTAGAGTTTGGCTTCAAGACCCTTACACTCAGAAAACAGTTTGTTTGAATCAAACAAACGTATCATTGCTATAGGGTCAAATAAAAAAGTTCTTTGAATTAAACAAAATTTGTTTGATTCAAAGAAATTTTTGTTTATTATGATGAAATCAATTTTTTTGAATTAAAGAAAATTTCTTTGAATCAAACAAATTTTGTTTAATTCAAAGAAATTTTTTGTTTGACCCTATAGCAATGATACGTTTGTTTGATTCAAACAAACTTTTTTCTGAGTGTAATCTTTTATTCATTGCTGAGATGTTATTAACTGAAATTCGAGTAAATTCCTCTGCTGATGAAAAATAAGTGAAATATGACTAGAATTTCAGTATAATTTCTCTAATGGATACTCATATATCCATATAAAATATATTTCTAATTATTATTGCATTATTATTATCTAGGTTTCAGGTCTGAAAATGGAAGGTTCCTTTAAATTTGATCGTCCGTTATAAGTGCTGAGTGCATAACAAAAGCAAAAGTTGGTAACATAACGGTATTGTAGAGGCCGATGTGCAATCAGTGAAGCAGCTCAGCGAGTTATTTGTTGCGCGCCCTCGCCTATGGAACTAAAAAACAAGCAATTCCTGACCGGTCCTTGCTTTCCATTTGGGTCGCGAATTAATCCATCAAAACAGCCACGAATGGCTCACACCCTCACTTTTTTCCTGAAGCTATCTTCTAAATATGGAACACCAGTCCAGGCTGGAATAGGCGGTGCGCTGCATTTAAATTGTGAAGTGAGTGAATAGAGGGCGGGAAAGCTTGTCCTGACGATCTTTACCCTTCTGTAAAATAAATTTATTTAGCCACCGCCACCAATCAGTGTTTTCAGGTCCATATCTATCATCATCGATTACTTTAAAATAATTTCAACGCCTTAAGGGCGTTGGACCCAACGTTAAGGCTTAAAATGTGTTATAGGCTTAAAATTCCATTCTCCATTTTACTCAACGAAAATGATAGATAAATATTTTTTCGCTCTGTAGCGCTAATCTTTTCTCAAATATAAGACTGCATACAGAGCGAAAAAATATTTAATTTCGATACTTTTTGCATAAAACGAGGAATTCAAAATCTAACTTCAAAATTAAATATTTTTATTTTACTTAAAAAATATTTGAATTAGATATTTCCTTGCTCTGTACGCATAATTCTAGTTAAAAATTGATTAATTCTACAGAGGGAAAAATTTCCAAATTTAATATTTGTTGAGTAAAATGAAGAAATCGAATTTTTAGATTAGAACTTGGCTTCCAACACCCTTAAAGATAATTACAAAGTGGGCCCTGCTTGCAAAATCACACTCCTCCTTTTTACGTCTAAATGACCCCTAGTTTTCAAAAAATTCAAATATCTAGTGTCTGCTCACCTGAAAAAAAAATAATAAATAAATTCCATGATAAGACAGTTTGCTCAGAGATTATTTTACATTTGTATATTGTATTCTTTAAATTTGGCTTGACGAATCTCTAATCATTTTTAAAAAACACTTATTATTAATAATCTTTTAATAAAACATTATCTAATACTCTAGTTTTTCTTATTTTTGACATAAAAATGTATAGTAAAAAGGGTTTTTTGTACTGGGTACTCTAATTAACAGGGATAAAAAAATTCAAAATAAATATTGAAAAAAGCACCCTTTCCTACATACCGAGTGCACATCAAAAAACTTTTCCACATTCCCGCTAGATTGTGCACCTACCCACGATAATACACAATTTGCGCGCGCAAATAAGTGCACGTGCACTGACTCATATTGTTGTATGAGTGCAAATGCATTCAGATGGTGTGGGTGCAAGTGAACACGTGTATCAACGGAAGTCCGAACGCGCGAGACTATAAGATCAATATAAGCGATGACACACCGAGAGCTCATCTTTAAGCCCCGCCTACCCCTAGAGGGTGACCAATCATCCCTCAAATTTCCCTGGACCATGGACCAATGAGAAGCAGGCATTGATTTTTCGCGGGTCTTTTTTTTTGTCCCTCGAAAATGAATTTCTTCATGGAGGTGGAAGAATGAACATAGTAAGGAGGAGGAAGAGTTTGTGAGGGAGAAAGAGCATTTCCCCTCTTCATCCCATTGCTGCTTCTCCTCTAGCGCCCATTTATTTCAGGGGGTGTGAGGGGGTGCCATCCATCCTGGTGCTGTTATCGGCTGTCTTTTTTTCAATCGCGAACACCCTACATTCCGCCAGTGCGGAGCGAACGCACTCTTGCACCGGTTCATTCCTCTGGGGTGTGTATAAATATGAAGGTTGATGGAAAAAATGATGTGAGGGGTGAAAAGAAGGAAAAAGGTCTTTTTCAGAGTTCCTTATTTCGTTTACACATCGTCAATGAGAGAAGATATATCTTCAGCTTCACGTATTCTTGCATTTTAATCTACGTCTAGGAGATTTGGAACGAGATGTGTGCTTTAATTATAGGAAACTCTGATTTTTTTGGATATGTAGAGAATTACAAATGAAGTGGGGTAAATCAGTCGGATGGCAAGATTATTTAGAAACATTTGGGAAATAATCATATCTTCGATTTTATCATTGGATTTTAATTATTTTGTCATTATGATTGGTATTGGAATCACTTTGCTCACATATCATTTGTTAGTACATATTTAATGATTCATTAATCACCGACTCGAGACTTGACACCACCCACCATAATTCAATTATAGTTGTAACACTCGGAATAAACTTTTGGGAAGGTGTTACGTCATGGCGATCAATTATTAGTTAAATACTAATCAATTTTATGTGAACAATTTTGATAATGTTATGGCTTTTTCTCATTGTTGAATTTAATTGATTATTTATGAAATTTTCGCGACCCTCACTCGCCTGTCCATCAGCTACACCCAGTCGCATAAATTTTTTAGAAGCTAGACCTCGATGCAACTGCTCTCAATTACACACTTTGCATCTCCCAATAATTTTTTTTTTTTTTCATCCTTTTTGTCTATATCGCAGATTTATTCATTTCGATAAATCTAAAATTATCCCTTTCTATTGAAATTGAAAAAATCATAAATTTATTAAAAACAGCTTAAGTTTTTTTTTGTATTCAAAGATAAAAGATTCAATTATAATGTCCTTTCCATCTATATGAAATCGTATCAAGTTTAATTACGATTTTTCCATGATCTGTTTTAATAAAATTTCAAAGGCAAAAGTCGAATTAATTGATAGAAAAATTCAATTAAAGATGCATGTAATGGAGATCGAATTGAATAATGATATTTTTTTTATCGGATAGCATACGATTTGAAAAGTTTGAATAAAAATCACAGATCAGAAAAGACCAGTGGTAATAAATTTTATTCTGAAAGGATTTTGTTCCACTTCCTTACTCAAGGTCTTCGTTATCAATAGAAACGTGCCTTGAGTGTACCACGTTCCTAATACATGTATCTGATTCACGTTATTCAGTCACGCCCAGGATGAAAGAAAAAAATTACCTTTTTATAATAAAAATATTTGAAAACTCGGAATACTCGTTTTTAATACGGCGCAGTAAAAATAAGCGATATTTTAAAAACTCAAATTCTAATTTATATCCACGAACTTCAACTTTTTAAATTCGAATCAGTCAAATTTCGCTGAGAATCAGTGATCTGGTTCTAACTATCGGAATCAATGAAATTTATTGAGATATATTTACGGAAATCCCACTAATCTCTTTAAATCGATGAAAATCAACTAAAATTCCAATATCTTTTCACTGGTTTCCCAGTAGAAAAAGTTACTGACTTTAGTTATTTTTCACCATTTTGTAAGATTATAGGAAACAGTACTAAATAATTTTAGTGGATCTTAAGTCAAATAACTTTCCTTGGGAAAATGATGAATAGTCCCAAGGTACTTTTTATGAGACAAAATGATAAACGATCACGTCTTTCCTCACACAAAATCGTTTATGGAGAGCTGTGCTTCAAATTACTTTGAAAATTACTTTTAGAGACTTTCAAATTCTTTTTTTTTATTAACCACTTGTCAAGATCAATAAAATAAAGAGTGCCTTTTTTGATGAATATTTTCTACAGAATACTAGAAACAACCAAGAAAAATTAATAGAAAACGTGTCCTCTAGTTTTAATTAACTCATATTTTCTTTTAAAACTATTATTTTGAACGTTTGCAATTATATACATTTTCTTCGAGAAAAGTCGACTAATATTTAAAATGAATGCATACTGTATTTAATTAAATATTCGCATTAATGAAATTTGCATTCAACAATAGAGAACATTATACAATAAGGAACTTCTAAATGAATCTACAATATAAGAACACTTTTTCCAACTTCTCATGCAAACTTCAATCCTAACTTCAAACAGAAAAGCTAATTTACACAACGTTTGAAATTCCCTGCGAAGATTGCGAAGCACCGTTTCCCATTCAAAATCAAATGAATTTGCAATAAGGCACGCTTTAGATATTCATAGAGGGAATTTATTCGAATGCTAGTTTAAAAATTAAGAAGAAATTAGTACTCAGTTATGTAATATCAAATAATCGGATTGAATAGTAGATCCCTTTATAAAGCTTGTGCGCGTCTAATAAAGTATAAAAGGTTTAATCAAGTAGAAATCAGACTTGAAACCGTTTCTTGCAAAAAATACGTTTTTACAAATTTAAAAACGCAGAAGAACCAGTTCTCCGGTTTTAGTTTCCTAGATATTTCAGCTCATTTTTATAACGATGACTGTATATTGTATATACATAAAATATTTCAAATGTTGACACATTTTTTAGATTATTCATTCCATTGAGATGCAAAATTATTTACCGGAAGATATGCCAATTTAAGAGGAGGGGGAGGGGGTATTGCACGCAATTCTTTCGATGGGAAAACTTGTTTCCCGAGAGGCTCGGCAATCAATATATACTCGTAGGAGTATATATACTATCAATATATGTATATTTGTATTTACAAGATAATGTTGTTACCTTGACTTTGTGCACAGACTGTCGCTCGCTAATTACATGATCTTTCATTCCTCATCAACAGTAATACCAAGCATTGATACATTTTCATGAAAATGATAGTCTGCAATGGCGGAAGTACAATTTTTACTAAAGAACGGAAAAATCGTACAATTAGAATTAGACTATAAAATAAATATTTGGAAGCAAGTAAAATTGGGGAATCTAAATGCAGATTAAACTTTAATCTTGTTAAATGTTAAATTTTAATGTTGATCATTACTTTTTTTATCAATATTTTTACTTTTTTTTTAATATTTAAATGTAAGGAATACCTACTCCATTGGTGCTACCGTCTGCCAGCATCCAATAAGTCTGTATCTCGTAATTATGAAACCTGTTCGTCGGGTCACACCCCCTGTTAATTAAAAATACAAGAATGAATTAAATATGCGAATGTAGTGTGTAATAATACAATAATTACGTTCTGTCGTGGTACCTGGTGTACATTGTACACAGATAGCGTCTTCTTGTCGAGCAGTGACGCAGTCGAAGTTGGCGTTATGTTCTGGAGGTGTGTCCCGGGGTCACGAGCTGGATGCGTGATCTGAGGAAGTGATGCTGGGAACGTCGATCATAACAGTAAAAAGAAACGCTCATCGCGAAAATCTCGTTCTTGAATTATAGACAAAGAATAGAGCTGCACATTAGTACCTAAAGATAATTTCATCCTCCCATCTTGTATTTCTTTTTCTCACTTTTTCTAGGGTCTCATAACGAAATACACTTTCAATAATCAAAACTCTAAACAAGTTGTAATTAATTATTAGACACCGAAACAAAGGTTTATTCGGAACAAAGAAATGTACATTCGACTCTCCCAAATCTAACTGCACTCCTTTCTCAAAATTAAGCTGCATTTACCTTAAATTTCACTTAATACCACTGCGCATGTGTTGCGTCGGGCATCTGAATGGTTGCTATTCGCGCAAAATTTAAAATGCTAATATTTATTTATTGGCAAAAATACGCATGCGCAACTGATTTGACTGTTATTGTTTTGATCAAACGAAATTTTTCTTTTCGAATCATCTTTTCGAGTGATAATCTAAATTTAAAAACATTGCATATTTTATTATAGTTCAAAGTTCGAAAGAGATTAAATTTGAAGCCCTATTACTATCCTATCTTAAAAAAGTGGTGTCACGAAATGTCTCGAAAATCTCGCATACATTGTTGTTGCAAACCTGATTGGCTTTTGAATGACTTGAAGTTGAAAGAAGAAAAACAAACTAATGGCGCAAAAAAATTTCAGAAAAACCTTCGAAATACTTTAAAATTCGTTAAGATTTCTTAAAACTCCCCAAAACCTCTGGAAATCCTTCAAAAATTCACAAAAACGATTAACATCATAAATGTATTGAAATCCAAGTTGAAACTCGTAAAAAATTTTACAAATTCCTAAAAATATCTTAAAATTTCTTAACATTTAAAATCTCTTAAAGTCTATAGAAATCTTATCAAATTCCATAAAATCCTTAAACATTCTACAAAATCTTTTTAAAATTAGAGAAATCAATAAAATTACCTGACAACTTTAAAATTCTTTAAACCCCATAAAATACTATAAAACTGATAGAAATCTTTTGAAATCTTTTAAAATTTGTAAAAACTTGTTAAAATTCTTAAAAACTGTTAAAAATATTCTTTAAATTATACGATAACATTTAAAGTTCTTTGACGTGCTTTAAAATCTAATAAAATTATTAGAAATTTCATGAAATCATTAAAATTCTATAAAATCTTCCACAAATCATAAAATCCCTTAAAATTGTTAGAAATCTCATAAAATTTCACAAAATTCTTTAAAATTCCATAAAATATTTTGAAAATTATAAAAATCTCTTGACTTCTTTTTAAATTCCTGAAAATTATATTACAACATTTAAAATTCCTTAAATTTCCTTAAAATACTCTGAAACCCTTTGAAATCTCTTAAAATTCCTCGAAACTTCATAAGATTTAAAATCCTTTAAATTCTCTTAAAACGCTGAGAAATCTTTTCAAATCACTTAAAATTTCATGAAAACCTTCGAAATTGCTTAAAATTCGTCAAAATTTCTTAAAACTTCCAAAAACCTCTTGAAATCCCTTGAAAATCCAAAAAAATCATTAAAATCATAAACCTCTTGAAATCTATGTCAAAATTAACAAAAATCTCTAAAAATTCATTAAAAATTCTTGGAATTTCTTAACATTTAGAATATCTTAAAATCCTTAGAAATCTTATCAAATTTCATGAAATCCTTAAAAATACTACAAAATCTTTTAATAATTAGAACAATCTAATAAAATCTCTTAAAATTTTACCACAACCTTCGAAATCCTTTTAAATTATTCAAATTATTTTAAAAATCATACATGTATAGAAATTCTTTTGAAATCTCTCAATAAGATTATTTGAAAAACTTTAAAATCCTTTAAACCTCATAAAATATTTTAAAACTCATAAAAATCTCTTGAAATCTTTTTAAATTCATGAAAACCTTTTAATATTCCCATCAGAAACTTCTTAAAATGCTTTAAATTTTATAATAACATTTAAAGTCTCTTTACGTCCTTTAAAATCCATTAAGATTATTAGAAATCTCGTTACATTCCATGAAATCCTGAACATTCTATAAACTCTTTTAAAAATCAGAAAATCCCTTAAATTTATTAAAAAATCTCTTGACTTCTTTTAAAATTCCAGGAAATTTCATTGTAATATTTAAAATTCCTTAAAGTCCCTTAAAATTCTTTGAAACCTTTTGAAATGGCGCGTCTTAAAATTCCTGGAAACTTCACAACAGGATTTAAAATCCCTTAAAATCTCTTAAAACACTCAGAAACCTTTTCAAATCACTTAAAATTTCACAAAAATCTTGAAATCGCTTAAAATTCGTTGGAATCTCTTAAAGTTCTTAAAAACCTCTTAATATTCCCCAAAATTTCAAAAAATTAAAAATCCCTTGTTAGCTTTAAAAATTCTCTTCATGAATTCCGTTAAAATTTCGCGAAATATCCTGAAATACCTTAAAATTCTACGAAATATTTTTTAAAATCCTAAAAATCTTTAGAACTTCGTAAAAATCACTTGAAAATGGTCAAAATTAATTAAAATTCATAGAAATCTCTTGAAATACCTCCAAAAAATGATGCAACGAAATGTCCCTAAAATCTCGGTTAAATTGTTGTTTCAAACCTACTCTCTGAATTTGAATCAGCAAAATATCATTGATTTTTTAATGACTTGAAATTGTAAGAAATTAAATAAATAATCGTGCGCTACGCGCACGATTA
>CAJFCO010000124.1:447796-467717 GCA_904066015.1 Synergus gifuensis | reverse complement strand
TCACTTGAAAATGGTCAAAATTAATTAAAATTCATAGAAATCTCTTGAAATACCTCCAAAAAATGATGCAACGAAATGTCCCTAAAATCTCGGTTAAATTGTTGTTTCAAACCTACTCTCTGAATTTGAATCAGCAAAATATCATTGATTTTTTAATGACTTGAAATTGTAAGAAATTAAATAAATAATCGTGCGCGTAGCGCACGTGTTGGTCTGCTAGTTAATTTAAATTGTGATTGAAATTTAGAAGCCTTATAAAGCATCAAAAGGATTCAAAGTAAGATGATCTAATTTAACAAAAGCTACTGGAACAATTACAAATCAGTTGGTGTCTTATGTAGACAATTAAAATTTGAATTATCAAACCATTAATAGTAGGATTATAATAAGTTTTTTATTGATGAAATATACTTACGCGTTGAATTTGTAAAGTGCTCTGTATAGTATCTCAAGGGAGAGGCAAAATATTCTCGACCTGCTTCCGCCATTCTAGAACCGCTATAAGAAATTCCTCTCAACCAATGGCGCCGTGGCTTAGTTGGTTAAAGCGCCTGTCTAGTAAACAGGAGATCGAGGGTTCGAATCCCTCCGGGGCCTTGGATTTGTTACTTTTTTTTTTTTACCTTTGTAAAATATTATTATAGTTTTGTTTTATTTTTTTTTTCACATTATTGAGTCCTTTTTTATTTTTCTGTATCTGAAACAGTAAAACAGCTTGTTATTCATTTAGAAAAAAATATAAAATGTATTGTTTAGATTAAATTTTAAAATAATCGCATCTAAGATCATTAAGGTCAAATAGATCTTGAACTTGATTTCTTATTAGAATTCTTCTGACAAAATTAGGAGGGAATGCGAGCAGCGGAGTCAGCAACTAGGTCTGTAATTCACAAGAATGGGACAGGAGAATGGGTAGTTCGCGGTCGTAGGAGAAAATTGGAATTGTCAGAACCGTGTTACTTTTATTACTATTTGTTACGGAACCACTTCTCAATTGAAAGATCCAGCAAGATTGGGTACGCAAAAAATCGCTGATGCTTAGAAAAATATTTCTTCGCCAAAAATTTCAATTCCTTCTTTCCATTTTAATAATTTATTTTTAAAAATATTACTTACACGTCTCGTACGCTTGCAATAATTTTTCACTTTAAAACTTGATCATGAATTTATAAATTGTAATAATTATAAACTGGGCATTTATTTAATTTATCAAAATCGCAAAAAATTAAATAAAATAATTAACACTTATCAAATTAAAAAATAATTATTAAGATAATTATTTTAACTATTAATTAAAGGATAATTTTTTCTTCGATAGAAGATGTTTATGATTAAATTAACTTTATGGCCCAACTTTCGTCGGGCACGGAAAAAATTAGTCTATTAGACTCATCAGTTGTTCCCCTCCACGGAAATCTTTAGTAAAAGGCGAAAGATTTATTCGTGATATGAAGGGAAACCAGAGTAACGATGGTGGGTACTCATCGGTTTCTTATATTGTTTGAGAACTAAGTCTCCTTCGAGAAAATATTTTACTTAGCCATCTAACGATTTTTTTCTGAACGAAAAATGTTGAGGAGACTGATTGGTGGTTCGAAAATAAGACGCGGGTCTGTTTAAAATTTCGAAAGGCTTAAATCGATTTCCCGCAAAATTATATTCTTATATTGAAGTCTATATAATAATCACTGGAAATTATAACTAATGCAACAAATAATAATTAAATGTTTCTTGAAAAAATATACTTACTAAATAAAAAATTGAATACCATTTAGTTAAATTTTTTATAATATGAATATACATTATTAAATATTTAATTAATTTGTTGATGAACTTATCCACATGGGACATCGTAATATGATTGTTGTTTAATTCATTTTATAATAATAATAAACATTGTGGAGAATTGTTGCGATAATGCGATTAAGAGAATTCAATTTACTTTGTGTTCTGAGCAATCAAATAAATTATAACGGTTTTTAAAAAGACTGATATTGAAATGACAATTCAGAGCATCGTTCGGAATTGCAATTGGATTGAAATAGTCAACGCACGTGACTCGATACTGAAATGACAAATATAAATGTATTCTTATCACGATATATATAAATCGAGAAATAAAATTGTCATCAGAAAATCTCACGAAGGTTGTTTTTTTAACAATTCAGGATCTTTGTGTAGGAATACGTCTCAAGATGAACTTAATTCGATCTTTAAATAAATACTTATATACTATTCTTTTTTGATGTAGCGTCTGATAACATTTTTTCATTTTATTTATTTGCTGATGAACACAGACGTGCAGTTTTTTGATGCAAAGCAAAATCACGATAATAAAACTTTAAAAAATTTTTAACAGTATAATATATTTACTAAAATAGAAAAAAAAATTGTTTTGGTGAAAAAAAAAAAAAAATTTGGAGGCGCCGGGTATCGATCCCGGTACCTCTCGCATGCTAAGCGAGCGCTCTACCATCTGAGCTACGCCCCCGATATTCAGTCGCTTCCAAAAATGCAGATTTCAGGGGGGTCAACACAAATTATGTATAAATTTAATACGATTTGTTATATATCTAGAAAATATTTTTAAAAATTAGAGAAGATGAAATGTTTAATCATTCATTTCAAAATATACAAAGCGAATTCGGGAAATATCGTTAGATTAGGAAAAAATTATACGTTTTCTTTTATAATACACTCTTGATACCATTTAGTTTTATTTTTTTTTTAATTTTAGAATATTTCCATTTTAAAATTACTAATAAAAATAAATTTAAAGGAAAGGAATCAATTGACGAATAATAAGAGAAAAGCTGGCCTTGACTGCTGTCACGTTCACGAAAATAGAACAGTTTTTTACAAACAACAGATATATAATATCAGCATGAAAAAAATATCAGGAAGATCGTGATTTTTGTAACATAACGGTAAATATAAAATTTACTATTTCTTTACGATTCGGAAATGGTCAATTTCATTTTACACTAAAATAGCATCTATAAAGAATAGACACATAAATTTTTATTTAAAAAATGGTTTCATTGCATTCTTCTTCGCGTTATTCTTTTGTTCCTATTCAAGAATCATTTGAGCACTCTAATTATGCAATTACAGTTTATAAAATGCAAATTTGCAATTTATTCTTCGTTAACTCCTTGTTCGTATTATTCATAGTCTATAATATGCTCGTCTGTAATTGATACGATATTTTCACTTTTTGTGACTTAAAATTAACGATTATAAAATCACTTCGTTTTTTCAGTTCTAGAATCTTAAAATAAAAATAAAAGACTAATGCGAAAAAAAAACATTACTTAATTTTCAAGAAAAACTGAACGTTAGTTTCTTCTTTTCTTAACATTTTTCATTTTTGTTAATTAACGAATCTTTATTCTAGAATCATATTTTAGAAATCATATCAGTTACTTTAAAAAATATATTATGTAACATTAAAATAGTTTTTAATATAATTTCGTTCTTCAGTAACTAAAAAAAAAATTAATACATGTCAAAAATATAAAAAATTATTATTAATTCCTTTAAAAATTAAAAAAATGGGTTCGTCCGGGATTTGAACCCGGGACCTCTCGCACCCTAAGCGAGAATCATACCCCTAGACCAACGAACCGATATCTTGTTGTTGATAAAAGTTACACGCGGCTAAATTTACCGGTTTGTTCATCAAGAAATAACAGGAACGTAAAGTGAAATGCCAACGTGGAACTCGTGCAAAGCTGTTATCAACTGGTTTCCTTCAATTCCTACAAATAAAACAACAGGAGTTGAATTTATATGAAAATATATATAAAAAGGATCTATAAATAATTGCAGGATAATGTATTACTTTTTAAAATGTATTTTAGTTCATATTCCCTTTTTAAAAAGCGAGTATGTCATATTAAAGACACCATATGGAATATGTCCTGTACAAATTTCTATATAGAACTCTATGGGAATTAAAAGCTTATGGGATCCCATCTGACATATGAGCTTATATGTACGATACCATTAGGGCCTGATTTAAGGGAAAAATGGCTAAATTAGATTTTTTTATATATTTTATGGGACGTGGGAATTTAAATGCTGGGATACCGTAACTATTCTTGCAAAATTCATAGTCATTTCCTAAAAATATTTGAAGTGGAAATGTATATATAGATATTTAAAAGTATAAACATTATAAATTACTGTACTAGGCAGAATGAATTACGTAAAATTGTCCTTTCACATAATTATTTTTCTGGGAATGGGAATGAAAGTATTCATTTGAAAAGCGAAAAAAGACGAAGGAACATCAAGAAAATTGGAAAAAAAAATGTTTTACACATTTTTTTGATAAAAAATAGGGCTCGTCCGGGATTTGAACCCGGGACCTCTCGCACCCAAAGCGAGAATCATACCCCTAGACCAACGAGCCGATATATTTTATGTTACTGAAAATTTTAACCGATAAAATCGGTCGCTTGGTAACTGTTGTGCTGATGCAGGAGGAAAATATGATTTCGTAACGTTAGCAGCGGTGAATGCGTGATACATTCACCGATTTCAAGCCTAATACGTAAAGTCCGTGAATGTGTGTGTGTCAAGACATACTTAATTTTTTCATGACCGACTATTTAAATTGTGTTATTTGCAAATATAATTATATATTTTAACAATAAGACAAAAAAATGTCAAAATTCTGTTTAGATATGCCTTTACTATTTTTTCTGGTTCAAGTAACCAGAATTCTGGTTATTTTAATCAGAATTCTGGTTATTTTAATCAGAATTTCTAGTTTAAGCAACTAGATTGCTGATTAAATCAAACAGAAATAGTATCATGATTTCGATTATTTTTATAAGTTCGTATGTAATCAAAATTCATATTTGCAGAAATATTAAATAAAATTATATGGGAATTCATAAGGGCGACAGTGGTCATGATGATTAAGAGAATCAGTAAGACTCTGATCAATTTATAGTCGAGGGTTCGAATCCCTGTACCCATGGAATTTTGTAATGAGTATTTTTCATATTGAAAAGAAAAGACAATCATTTGAATTATTAATAACTATATAGTATTTTATGTTCGAAATAATTTTTTGGCCCAACTTTCGTCGGGGATTAGACTCATCAATTGTTCCCCTCCACGGAAATCTTTAGTAAAAGGCGAAAGATTTATTCGTGCACTCAAAAAAACGCCTAGTTAAGTTAACTAGAATTTTGGGTTAAATATAGCCTAACTATTTTTTCTGGTTACATTAACCAGAATTCTGGTTGATTTAACCAGCATTCTAGTTGTTGTAACTAGCATTCTAATTATTTTAACTAGCAATTCTTATTAAAATAATCAGAATTCTGGTTACTTTAACCAGAAAAAATAGTTAGGCTATATTTAAATTTAACCCAAAATTCTAGTTAACTTAACTAGGCGTTTTTTTGAGTGTGATTTGAAGGGAAACCAGAGTAACGATAGTGAGTACTCATTGGTTTCTTATTCTATTTGAGAACTAAGTCTCTTTTGCGAAAACATTTTACTTGGCCATCTAATGATATCTTTTCGAACTAAAGGGTTCAGGATATTATCCGAACCCTTATTTCTGATTACATATTCAGAAATAAGGCACGAGCCTTTTCAAAATATCGAAAGGGTTAAATTTCGAAAAGTTATTGTGCTTGAACCAAAACATTTCAGACCCTTTTATTGTATTCGATTCCTTGATTTTCATTTAATTCTAGTTTTGGGAAGTTTAATTTCCTCTTAAAAAAGTAAAAGCACTAAAAACAAACCCAAAAAAATGGGCTCGTCCGGGATTTGAACCCGGGACCTCTCGCACCCAAAGCGAGAATCATACCCCTAGACCAACGAGCCGTTTTTGTTAATTATTTATTTCACTTTAATCGACGTACGACTTTTAAAAGTGAAAGAATGTCAGTTACGAAACATAAATTGGAACACATCACGAATAAGCAAAATTGCCTCCGGTTATTCCACGGACGTATAATATTACTGTCTTTTATTGTGATTAGCAATTACAATTTCTTTATTTAGAAAATTATTTGAAGAAGTAATTAATTCTTCATTTGGGGAATTTAATCTCCATTTAAAAAATTAAAAAAACAAAAACTAAAAAACTGGGCTCGTCCAGGATTTGTACTAATGACCTATTGCACCTTTAAAATTATATTCCTAGGCTAATGAACCGTTTTAATTTATTTCTGGTTTTAAAAGCTATATACGCCGCTGAATTTACCGGTTTACATATGAGGATCTCTTTGGTACCATTTGATAATCTTATCTTAAAGAAATATATACCTTCCAGGGAGCTGAACGAAAATGATCAAAGTACTCTGTTAAAGAAGATGAAAAATGAAGAACAAAAATTGGAGAAATTAAAAGAAAATTTTTAATGTTCTTTAAATTAAAAATCTAATACATTCTCTGATGAGAATGTAAAAAATAGGGCTCGTCCGGGATTTGAACCCGGGACCTCTCGCACCCAAAGCGAGAATCATACCCCTAGACCAACGAGCCGTTATATTTAACAATTATTTTTCGCAACCGCAGCGAACCATCGACATGCAATCTTTTAAGTGCGCAAGACGAGATTTACGAAACATAAATTGCTATATAAGCATAAACACACACGTGTGAGAGAAACATGCCTCTCTGGTGACAAATTTCTTACAAAAATTCAGCTAAATTACGAAATTAGTATCTATACTTAAATTGTACATTATTTTATTAATTATGTAGCACAAAAAGTCGAGCCATTATTCGAATAAGAGTTGAAAAGATAAAAAGATCTTGGATGATCTTCAAATTCTACAGTAAATTCATCAAAGAGTTTAAAAAAGTAAATTACCAATCTAAAATAAAAAAAGAACTTTAGCTATTAATTAAAAGCTGGATAATACAATAATTTGTTTATTGCTTAAAATAATATAAAAAAATGGGTTCGTCCGGGATTTGAACCCGGGACCTCTCGCACCCTAAGCGAGAATCATACCCCTAGACCAACGAACCGATATGTTAACTTTATATGTGCATGATCTTGAGCTGGTACCAAAAATGATTGGACCAGACCAATTTAAGTCACTGGTACCGGTATCATATCTGTACGCGGTGAGAGGAACGCTCACAGAAAGAAAGAAGTACTTTAATTCTTTCTCATTTTCGTAAAAAGCAACATATATCTTTAAACAATTCAGACATTTAGTTTTCAATCCTAAAATTAATAAATAAACAAATTTGATAGATGACAAGCTTATAAATGATTTTTATTTATTTGTGTTATATTTATTTTTGTTCTGTTTAATTATTCCTAAGCAATATGGATAGAAATTTTATAAATTAATATCACATATAGAAATATATGGAATTGTATTGCTTATTCTTGAAGTTACATACAAACAAAAAAATAAAGAAAGCCGTGATAAGACTTGTACAATCAGACCTATAATCAGTATTCAAATATAATTGGCATTATAACGAAACACTCAGACTTTAAACAGCATGATTCCTTTAAAAAACATACAAAAACTAATCTAATTTTTTTAAGGAGTTTTTTAGACAGTAAATGACTTGATAAGGGATTTTTATTTTCTTTGATTTCTTGGCATGATTTCTTATGCAAATTATGGTAAGAAGATATATTTGCGTTTGAGTAAATTATTATTTTAGTATATACTGAAGTTTTATCAGTAGCTCCCCAGTGGGCAAAAAATTTAGAGAAGTTTTTAGTAAGTCCTAAAAACGTCTTTGGAACATTGGACGTCTTTTGGCCTGACATAGGACGTTTTTAGGGCGTTTTTAGGCCGTTCTAAAAACTTCTTTAAATTTTTTGCCCACTGGGTCAGTAGGCACAATATAATAAGAAGAAATGTAAATATCAACTCATGTTTTATGCTTAGAAGTAAATAAAAAGTAAAAAATTTAATTACAAATCCAAAAAAGTGGGCTCGTCCGGGATTTGAACCCGGGACCTCTCGCACCCAAAGCGAGAATCATACCCCTAGACCAACGAGCCGTATGTTAATTGCTTTTAAATAATGTTTATTCAACTCTCGGATGATGAAAAAATCTCAGTTATGCAACACACACAGGTAGCGTCGAGAAATGTACCAACACGCTGCATTCAGATCTTTTAGGCCATGTCAGATTAAGAAATATCGTGACACTTTCGTGAACTGGGATCCTATACAGTATTGAAGATATTTTTCTGAAAATTAATTATAAATTATAAATTATGTTTATAAATGATTATAAACATTATAAACCTTTTATTAAGTTGCACTTTAAGTGGCGGAAGTAAATCCATGATCAAGGCTTCGACAATGACCTCAACTACTGTCTATACAATTGCTTTGTACAATGACCCAGGAAATACAAACGTAATATTCTCAAAAAACTGAAAAACTTACATAAATTATGTCCAGCATCAAGTGGAACGACACAAAGACTGTAAATCTAAATTCTTCGATTTCAAATTGATGTTTTGATTGCATACATAAAAATATGAATTACTCTGTGTACCTGTAAAAAAAATTCATATTAGAATTTGAGGAGCATGTACCAAAAAAAAGTTTACCATCAATCTAACAATTTTTATATAAGCATGGCTACACATAAAGATGAATGCTTAAAATGTTTTGGAACTGAAATCTTTTGCATTGGATTTTCGCAAATGTTTTTCGCAAATGTTTTTCGCAAAAACGGTCTGATTCCAGAAATTATATAAGATGTAAGAATTTTAATTATGTGAAAGTGAGAAAAAATTACAAACTGCAAAATCCCGGGAAAAATTGTACAGGACTTGGAGATAATGCGTGCATCTGGTATGTTCACTTGTCGAAGGCTGAGCATTGACAGAACAGGCTCGCTTGTCTGAATAAATGCACCGTTCTGAGGAAGAATTCTATTTCCTATGATAGGAAGAATAAATTTGAATTAACGTAATGAATTGTCGATCGATGGCGAACTATGGCTATAGGGGGCCGAAAAAATCTTCGTTTTCCGCCCCGCCTACGATTCCTCCAAGGCCGACTTTGTGACTACAACAATACGGAAAGATAGAAGATGAATGTGTACCAGCTAGTAGAGGATATATAAAGGAAAGGGTTGCATGCTTCAGAATCACACCGTTGTTGATTCTGCTCTATAGATGTTCTCATAAAGTGAACGATTTTTTCATTTTTCGGCTTTGTTTTTTCACGCGAGTGAAAAATAGTTCCGGGAAATTTTTCAGTTTTGGTAAGACGCGAAATGAAATGTTTCACACAACTTATAAATTAACTAAAGACTCATAGAATAAAGAGAAAATAAAGACTCCATGAACAATATAGAAAATTTTCATAGAATAAACAGTAGAGGAAGCGATTTGGGTAATATTTTCGTAAAAGTAAATAGAAAATCGTGTTCTAAATGTTAAAAATGTGATCTGTAAATAAAATAATGGACAAAAGGCTTTCAAAAGAGCTAAAAGGAATTAAAGTTCTTTTTTTTAAACTTTAAAGTTTAAATGTCGGTCAACAAGTTTTAAGTGAACTGTATATTGTTCTCGAGCTCGAATTTTTGCACGATTACTAAATTTTTTCTCACGTCATATCTTCATGATGTGATAATGAATTAAAAAGGAATTTAATCTGAGACAAGTTACTTTATTCTTCTTAATTCATAAAATTTAGCAATTGAAAAAATATTTCTTAAGATGTTAGATAAATGCATAAAATCTGTAATATTGTGACAATCATTAGGAAATTAATTATAAATAGAATAAGGAAGTCCTCATTAACTGAAATAATATGTCAAGTCAGATGTAAGGAGAATCGCATGCGAATCAAATTGATACTTACGCAATTACAAGGTTATTTAATTTAGAGTAATTGACACTGATGATGAAAGTTAAAAAGTTATTTGTGGTAAATAATAATAATATAAATCTATAAACATAAATAATATCGCAATTACTTTAATATGCTTCTAAAGAATAGAAATAGTAAATAAACAAAATGAAATACATTAGTGCATAATTTTTTCTGTTAAAGAATGACTTAACAATATTTAAAGTCAAGAAAAAGTAATTCAAGTAAGCAAATAAATGATCGTCATGTAATACAGGAAATCACTGTACACACGAAAAAAATTATCTTTATCACAAATGTACTTTTTGACAAAAACCATATTTGTTTTCCGTATCGTGAAACTCTTGAAAATATTGAAAAAAGAAATATAATTATTATAACTCGATTATTATTTATGATTTATTAAATAAAATTCATAGACTTTTTAAACCAAGTCCGGGGTTATAACTTGATCACGATTTTCTGTTGAGATCATTAAGATTATTGCAAGATATAATATTTGTTATTGTCGTTTTTGCCTATCGTTTGTAGCGAAAGTACGAGAAAGTCTATAAATTCACTTTAATTTTTCTGCGGTTCTTTTCTACCAGAAGTAATTTCCTCAAAGAACACATACATTTTTCATAAATGTCAACGCAAAGTGTTTTTTTTATATATATAGTTTTTTTTCCAAGGCAAAACTACGAGATGTTGACAGCGAATTAAATATTTTTTGTTATAAATAAAATAGATTAAAGTAAATTAAATTAACAGTACGGATATTACTTCTAGAAATAACGTCAATAGTTATAATTTATCAATTTTGATTGTTTAAAATGCATCATTTTCTAATTATCTACTTGAGTAGATAAATTGAGGTATTAATAATCACTATTATCAGAGGACATTTCTTTGTGATTCCAGAATATTAAAAGTACCTTATTAAGCAATGGATGATCAGGAATTCCGCGATTTTGGCAAAGCCATGGTCGATTACATTGCTGATTATAATGAAAATCTAAGAGACAGAAGTGTCCTTCCGAACGTGGAACCAGGATACCTCAGTCAAATGGTACCGGATGAAGCTCCCTATAAACCAGAATCCTGGCAGGATGTTCTCAAGGACGTTGAAAGAGTTATAATGCCTGGGGTAATAATTTTAATTAGATTATTATATTCAATTTCAATGTCTTTCAATTATTTTCAATTGCAGCTAAAAATCAGTGACTATTGACTGAAACTGCAGAAGTTTGTCACTTGTTTCCCAGTAGATGAAATTAATGATTTCTAATAAAGTGTCACTTTAATTTCAATAAATTTTGCAACTGGAAAACCAGTGATAGAAATTTCAGTGGATAATTACTCGAAATCTGTGATTATTCACCGAAATTCCAATAGTTTTTCACTAATTCTACAATACAACAATTTATTTAAAGTTTAGTAAGCAAATTAAATGGAATCGTTTAATGCTTTTCATTCGATCACCGAAGCTAAGCAGTGCTTGGCCCGGTTATACTCGGATGGATGCTATTGTCTAAAAATAAGCACCCTTTTATGTATTTTCGGTAGTTGGCATTCCTTTAGTTCTTTGTAGCTTTATAAGTCACGAACAAATGACAATTTTTAATAATAATTGTCCATATTTAATAAATGGTTTCTAAATTTTTGTTAATTCAGGATGAAAAGATATTTTTTTCGAAAATAAAGCAAGACCTTTAAATATTTGATTATTATATTAGCTATTTTTGATTTGGCAAAAGTGTAAAAATATTTGAATAAAGTCATCAGTTTTCATATTTTACATTTTATGATTCTTTTTTTGAAAACCGTAGGTTACACATTGGAATTCGCCACGTTTTCATGCTTACTATCCAACTGCAAACTCATATCCAGGGATAGTAGGAGAAATGCTGAGTGCAGGAATAGGCTGCATTGGATTTTCCTGGATTACTTCACCAGCTTGCACGGAACTCGAGGTAGTCACGATGAACTGGCTTGGAAAATTATTAGGCCTACCAGAAGAATATTTAAATTGTAGCGATGGCCCTGGAGGCGGTGTAATTCAGGTAATTAAATTATATAACTCTGATTAATTATAGGCATTGTGTCGACAAATAATTCTTCACTTTCAATTTATATATTTGCAATTTCCACATTCTAATCGCGTGAGAACATTACAATATATTTTTAATTTAAAAATATACTTATAATTATATATAATCACAAAAAAAATTTTCTTTATAGAACTCATTAAATAAATATACAATAAAAATGCAAATAGTGATGATTTTATGC
Source organism: Synergus gifuensis (assembly GCA_904066015.1). NCBI lineage: Eukaryota > Metazoa > Arthropoda > Insecta > Hymenoptera > Cynipidae > Synergus > Synergus gifuensis. Next base: position 455,598 of record CAJFCO010000124.1, on the reverse strand, counting down.
GAAAAAAATCGTAACAAGCCATAAATAAACCAATTAGCGCTTGGCACAAAGAGGCACGTAATTTTCAGGAATTTACAATGCAAAATCAACCGCGTGCATGATTGCTTTCAGCAAATAAACTATCGAACAGGTGTACTCCAATCTTTGTTTAAGATTTTGCACAAAAAGCTGCAATGATTCAATAATAAAAAAAATCGCAGATATTATTCACACTGTGTTCTGAACATCTGTGTTACGCAACTGTTTTACATAAAATATGTATATTAAACATTATTATCGAATATGCAGCTTTATTTACGTTTGAAAAAACGTGGAGATCAAATATTTCTTAGTAAATAGATTTTCAGAATACAGAATTTATAACTTGATTTTTAATTTTTTTGGATTTATTTTTTGATGTACAAATTTTGTTATTATATTTTCTGTTATTTTCACACCTTGTACAGAACATGGCAAATTATTCACCATTAATAATTTACTTTACATACTTGTTCGATTTCTTTTTATGCATTTGCAACTTGTTTTTATTTAATTTATATTTAATTAAAATCTCTAGAATCTATAAAAAAATGCAGGTAATTAGTCACAATGATGCAGCTTTTGGAATGTCTGAGGTCAAAGAAGAAATTTTGATTAATATTCTAATATTTATTATAAAATATTTAATATTAAATTATTGATAATACCCGTTGATAATTGAAATAGTATGTAATTCTGACAAATAACATTTAAAAAATGTTTTTTGTACTCAAAATTTGTTTAATCGTAAAAAAATACAGTTCTGAATGTTAAAAAAAAAAAATACAAAAAGAAAACGGGCTCGTCCGGGATTTGAACCCGGGACCTCTCGCACCCTAAGCGAGAATCATACCCCTAGACCAACGAGCCGTTATATATGTCGGTCGAAAAATACAGAGTATATTCATTGAGGATTGTAAATAATATTGTGATGAACATAATATAATATTATAAAATAATATAATATTATAATTACAGGGATCAGCTAGTGAAGCTACTTTTGTTGCATTATTAGCTGCCAGAGAAAGAACTGTTAGGCGCGTAAAAAATTTGCATCCCGAGTGGGATGAAGGAACTATAAGGTCAAAGTTGGTAGCTTATACTTCTGGTAAGTTATCATCATTACTAAAAAAAATAATAAATAAACAATTATAATTAAGCTTATTGCAATTAAACATTTGTTTTTTATGTATATTATTGTTTCGGCTGAATCAGGTCTACAAATTTAATTATTTTTGAAATTCATTAAGGGCATGTAATGTTTTACCATAAGAGCAATTTAGTTTACCCCATTATACATTGATAATAATAAATATTTGTAGCTAATAAGAGTCAATAAACATTCGCCTCATATAGACAAAGGTTTATTGACTCTTATTAGCTAAAAATATTTATTATTATGCATGTATAATTGGGTAAACTAACTTGCTCTTATGGTAAAATATTACATGCCCTTAAAGTATATTTTACTACATTGACATTTTGATTAATTTTTTATAGACCAGTCAAATTCTTCAGTGGAAAAGAGTGGACTGTTAGGAGCAATGCCAATGAGGCTGCTACCATCTGATGATAAGTGCTGCTTACGAGGATCAACTGTGTTGGAAGCTATAAAAAAAGATGCGGAAGCTGGACTTATCCCATGTTATGTAGTTGCAACTTTAGGAACTACAGGCACTTGTGCTTTTGATAATCTTAATGAAATTGGACCAATTTGCAATGAGCATAATCTGTGGCTTCACATAGATGCTGCTTATGCTGGTTAGTTCCAAAAAAGTACCGGTTTGGACTTTGGAATTAGAAACTACATTTTTTTTCTTTCCCTGCAATAATAGCCTTAATTAGATAATTTTCAGTGCAAAAAATGATAAAAACATAAATTCCAATTATAGGTGCAGCCTTCATATGTCCGGAATATCGACATTTAATGTCAGGTGTCGAATATGCAGATTCTTTTAATTTTAATCCTCACAAATGGTTGCTTGTCAATTTTGATTGCTCAGCTATGTGGTAAGCTTTTTTTTAATGCATCAGCAATATAGCAACATAATTTTTTTTCAAATTACACAATATATCCGTTTAAATGTGAAATATCTTTGATATTTTTTGTTTCAAGGGTAAAAGACTCAAGTTGGCTGATCGATGCTTTCAATGTTGATAGAATTTATCTAGCACATGATAAACAAGGATTAGCTCCAGATTACCGGGCAAGTTTCAATAATTAAACTAGTTATTATTAGTGGAGGAAAATTAATAATAAATTGATTACTTTTCAGCATTGGCAAATTCCACTGGGTCGACGTTTTAGAGCCTTGAAACTTTGGTTCGTCCTGCGTTTATATGGAGTTGAAGGTCTTCAAAAACATATTCGTCACACGATTAAATTGGCCCAAATGTTCGGGAATCTTGTCAAATCTGATGATAGATTTGAAATTGCCACTGAAATCTCAATGGGCCTTATCTGTTTCAGAATGAAGGTGAAAAAATTACATAAAATGCAGTGTTTGACAGTAACGCGTTACTTATAACGCGTTACCAGAAAAGTTACTTTTTTTTAGTAACGGTAACGATAACGCGTTATTTTTTTAAAGATGTAACGGTAACGGTAACTCGTTACAATTTTTTGATAACGCTAATGCTAAGTAACGCACGTTACCAAACGTTATTTTATAAAAATTTGGATTAGATTAAATATTTAAATATCAAGTACCGGTGTGCCAACAAAATATTTTTTCTCCATTAAAATGCGCCATGATGATTGTGGAACAATTTTTAAATTGTAAGGTTCAATTATTCATCCGGTATAATACAGGATTACCGAGCAGTGCATCCGTTGAGCGATTATTCAGTACAGCTGGACTGATTCTTTTGGATAAAAGACATCGCGTATGAGTGATGATCTTTTCGAAAAATTAGTATTATTGAAGAAAAATAGAATTTTTTATGGAAAGTCTAGTGTATAGATGTATGATTTATGAAACTGTATAAACTGATGTATTAAAAATTTAATAAAAAAAAGTAACGTAAAGGTAAGGCGTTACTTTTTTTCAGTAACGGTAACGGTAACGCGTTATTTTTTTTTTAAAGTAACGGTAACGGTAACGCGTTATTTTTTTTTTTTAAGTAACGGTAACGGTAACGCGTTACTTTCAAACAGTAACGTGTCAAACACTGATAAAATGTTATGAAAGCATCTATAATTATTTCAATCATTAAGAGCATGTAATACTTTACCATAAGAGCAAATTAGTTATACCAATTATACGTTCATAATAATAAATATTTTTAGCTAATAAGAGTCAATAAACCTTCGTCTACATGAGACGAAAGTTTATTGACTCTTATTAGGTAAAAATATTTATTATTATGAACGTATAATTGGTATAACTAATTTGCTCTTATGGTAAAGTATTACATGCCCTTAAAAAAGCATTTTTTATCATTGTCAGCTTATTAAAATTAATATTTTATCATTCAAAAATTCAAATGTTAGTCATTATTAGTTTCTTATTCGTATTAGTTGAGTATCATCATATCATCTTCTTTATTATCATCATCATCATCATATGTATCCAAATTTTTAACATTCAAATTTATTATTTTAAGGGAGACAATACCTTGACAAGAAAACTTTTAGACCAAGTGTCGGCAAGAAAGAAAATCTATCTCGTCGCTGCCACATACCGAGAAAAATTGATAGTGAGATTTGTAATCTGCAGTCGATTTTGCCAAGAGGAAGACATTCACTTTGCCTGGAATGAAATCAGCGGACAAGCTTCCAAAGTTTTACAATCTTCAAAACCTGCGTTGCAGATTTTGAATAGGGAAAACGAAACCTTGACCAAAGATAATGGGAACTCGGTGTCCAAGTTCGAAGGCCTTAATTTGGAATCAGAGAAAAAATCCCAAAAAATTTTCTAGGATCTCAAAAATAATAACTGTAATTTTTTTTTAAATCTATGTCAAATTAATTCTAAGTATATAATTATAATATTTATAGACTATTTTTTCTATTCATTTTTAGAGAAATGGATGTATTATGGATTATAAGTACAAAAAAGAGATATTTAGAAATATCTATTTTATTCAAAGTATTGTTAGATTATTTTTTAACTATTGCATTATTATTGCTGTCCCATAATTCCAATAAACATGCACTTTATGTTTTAACTTTGTAGCAAAATTTCTTGTGATAAAAATACTAAATAAATAAATAAAATAAAATAATTATTTACTAAAAAATTATTATTGGAATCAACAACTTCCTTGCAAGAAATTCACAATCATCAACGCACTGAATGTATTATTTTATTTATCAAATACTTTCAGTAAAAGTAAATACTTCACTGTAAAAATTGAACAATTAAAAAGTAGAAAAGCAAACTTTAGTGTTTCATCAACTTTTATCTTATACACACATCACGTGTCTTATCCACGAGAAGAAGATACATTTGGAATTTCTAGACTAAAATAATCTACCTTCGAATCATGTTCACTTTTTTAGATTGATTGATGATATAATCATTATTAAATATCTGTAAAGCTTCCTGAAAGTTACATCAGCCGTTGATAAAGAATGTTAATTAATCATTTAGAAAGTCGGCCCAAAATCGTTCCGAATTTTTAATGTTCTTACTTAGGAAACGTTTGAATAATGTACAGTAAAATCATAAGTGTGGAACACATAAAACATGTATGTAAAATACATAAGTACGAAAGTAAATTTTTTCTGTTCTATCAGCACTTCTGTAATTAATGAGTCGAACCTACTACTTTCGAAAGTAATGACCTAATGACATATAATTTAGGAGATTTCCTGACTTTCATTTACTTTCGACTTTTTTGGCGCATTCTTTGATAGGGGCCAGGCTCTCTGATTATATGTACTTAAATTTTATTAAGTGAACCCCTACCTCGAAAGAAAGAAAGAAAGTTTCGAGTCGGAAGTTGTAATCATATTCAGATTTTTGAGTGTCTCCTCAGTCGTCTGGACCACCGGCCAGTGTCCAGATCGTCTATCATCTTCACTGAAAATAAGCCTTTGATTGAGTCTGATTTTCGCGTTGTCATGCATACTTTCTCGCAAATAGTGAAATCCTTCGTTCTCCAGTATATATAACAAGAATGATCCAAAAAGACTCTCACATAAGTAATTTATGACTGGAACGCTGCAGAAGAAAATTGTGAATTATTAATCGGAAGTATTAAATTGTGTTAAATTAAAAATTGTATTTTATGAACTATAATCAATTTTTTAAAGAGAGGGAAGTGTAGTGGATTTTGGAATGATAAAGGCAAGATAAGATGCATATCTCATTTTGTTAGTAATACATATTCCTTATATAGAAGCTTTTAAGGTGTCATTGACTCTATATATTTGTCAGTCGATATCTATTCGACCCTTGATTAAGAGAGTTTAGTGTCCGAAAAATAAAAAAAGTGCTAAAGAGTTTTTTATGGTGAAAGAAACCTGGTCTGGATAAAAATCTTGAATCTGGATAAAAATGAATACAAAAGTGGCAATCAATAAAAATTTTCAGTCAATTGCAAGATAGCTGCCGTTGATTTTTAAGGTGAGTAATAATAATAAAAGTAGTAATAATAATAAAAAGTAGTAATATGCTTCGCTTAACAAAACCAAAAAGTGATTCTAATTTCGGAAAGAATCTAGTTTATTATCGAATTAGTAAATTATTATTAAACTGTGAACCGGAACTGTTGTTTTTCTTACTTTAAGGCATAAATAATATAAATCTTCAATTATAAATCATTATTTTTTTAGAATCTTTAAGGTACTTCATCTTTTTTTAAAATGGATGAGCAAGGATTCCGTGACTTTGGCAGAGCTGTGATAGATTACATAATTAATTATAATGAGACACTGAGAGAGAGAAACGTCCTCCCAAGTGTGAAGCCAGGATATCTTAGTCGTTTGGTACCCGAAGAAGCTCCTAATAAAGCCGAATCTTGGCAAGATGTTCTCCGGGATGTCGAGAGAGTCATTATGCCAGGGGTAATTAAAAAAAATCTTATTTCGAGATATTTGATTCTGCTTTACATTTATTACAGGAAAAATTAGGAATAAAAAAAATATTAATCAAGTATTAATCCCTTAAATAAAACACTAAGTAATCTCGAATTACGTTTATATATTAAATTTACCTTTTTATCCAAAATAGATGACACATTGGCATTCCCCACAATTTCATGCCTTTTATCCTGCCGGAAGTTCATATCCTTCTATAGTTGGTGAAATGTTAAGTGCTGGAATTGGATGTATTGGATTTTCCTGGATGAGTGCACCAGCTTGTACAGAACTTGAAGTAATTACTATGAACTGGTTAGGGAAATTATTGAACTTGCCGAAGGAATTTCTAAATTGTAGTGAAGGTCCAGGAGGTGGAGTTATTCAGGTATAATGATAAATGAATAATGATAAATTAACTTTAAAAGATTGGAAACCAATTTGAAAATTTGATCTTATTAAAAATGTTTGTAGACAACTGGCAGTGAAACGATATTCGTTGTATTATTGGCTGCAAGAGAACGTACAGTTCGACGATTAAAAAGCTTACATCCTGATTTGGATGAAGGATTAATAAGGTCTAAGTTGGTAGCTTACACTTCTGGTAAGAATATCACATTATTCTCTTCCAAATGCGCTTTGCGATAAATATCGAGACAAAATTAATTATTATTAATTAGTCTTATTGTGCTTTTTCAGAAAAGCTGGCAAGAATTATAAAAAAAATCGTTGATTATAATTCTATATTCTAAACTGTATTCGTTTTCTAGATCAGTCAAATTCTTCAGTAGAAAAAAGTGGACTTTTAGGAGCAATGACTATGAGGTTACTACCATCTGATGAAAAGTGTAGTTTGCGAGGGGAAACTTTATTAAAAGCTATTGAAAAAGATGTAGCAGCTGGACTCATTCCTTGTTATGTAGTTGCGACTTTAGGAACGACTGGCACTTGTGCTTTTGATAATTTGGATGAAATTGGCCCGATTTGTAATGAAAATAACTTATGGCTTCATATTGATGCCGCTTATGCAGGTCATTTGTTTATTATTTTAATGTAATAATAATATTTTATAATAATAAATAATACTTACTCTTCTAATCAAATTTACAGGTGCAGCATTTGTTTGCCCTGAATTTCGATATTTAATGTCTGGTGTGCAATATGCTGATTCCTTCGATTTTAATCCTCACAAGTGGCTACTTGTTAATTTTGATTGCTCAGCTCTATGGTGAATTACCTAAAATATAATTAATACAACTAATTACCTAATATATTACTTATTTCTGATTATTGTGCACTTATTAATGAATTAATAATCATTTCTCTAGGATTAAAGATGCAAACTGGCTCACAAATGCTTTCAATGTTGATAGAATTTATTTGGCACATGATAATGAAGGATTGGCTCCAGATTATAGGGTAACATTTGATAACATTAAATTAAAAGTGTGTTTATATTTCAAATATAATGTAATAATTGATAAAAAAAAAATAATTTTTTGTCCAATAGCATTGGCAGATTCAACTCTCTCGTCGTTTTCGTTCGTTAAAATTATGGTTTGTATTACGATTATATGGAGTGGAAGGACTTCAGAAATATATTCGATATTCAGTAAAATTGGCTCAATTATTTGAGGGACTTGTGAGAGCAGATGACAGATTCGAAGTCGTAAGTGAAGCTGTCATGGCTATTTGCTGCTTCAGAATGAAGGTGAATTGGGTCAAAATAATTTCACTTGAAATAGTATATTGTGCAACT
>CAJFCO010000124.1:396692-447396 GCA_904066015.1 Synergus gifuensis | reverse complement strand
TTTCCCCGAATTAAAAAAAAAACGAATCTTGTTAAAACAAATTTTTTATTACATATATCATGAATCTCTTACTTTTTAAGAGTTAAAATAAACGTGATGTTTGCTGCGTACTATAGCGTCTTGACGTCGACGTATGTAGGACATTCCTTTAGTTAACGTCTGATGGCACCACTGTAGGGATCTACTCCATCGACTGCCCACAACACTTCAACCACGCGAACCACACTTCTCTCACTTACTTTTCCCACTAGTGGGAAAAGTACTCACTTCTACCACTGTGACGTCATCAGTTGAGAAATCGACAACTTCTCCCTCTCGAGATGAGCCTCCGAAGTCGCATTTCCATCGCGGGTGTTGGACAAAGATCTTTTTTTTACATTAAATATTAAAATAATCGAAATATTAATTGTAATAATAATTACCTCTTTTTTCAGGGTGATAACTCATTTACCAGACAACTGTTTGATCGGCTAACTGCAAGGAGAAATATTTATGTAACTGCTGCTACCAGTAACAAATTCATGGTCGTGAGATTCGTCGTTTGTAGTGAATTTTCTCGAGAGGAAGACATTCATTTCGCCTGGAATGAAATTAGTCAACAGGCAACAGAAATTCTTCAAATGAAATCGCTTGCTGTGAAAATACAAATTTGCGAGAATCCACCATCAGAGCAAGAGAATCTACCAATCGCAGTGAAACTGCACGAAAAACTAAAACGAAAAAAGATTCCGAAAAGATGTCGTTAAGTTATTTCTATGTTAAAAGAATAATACATTTAATAGTACATTTACTATTATTACTACTATTATTTATAACGAAGTTCATCATACGTATTTACATATGTAATAAATACTAAGTAGCTCAATTTTTTTTAGACTCAGAATATTTACAAATGCAAAAAGAAAATTCTCTGTAAATAAAACTAAAAAGCCCACGAAAATATTCTTTTTTTTTTCATTTTATATTCTAAATAAAATTCTTATAAATTTAGATTCACAAAATTTGTTGTCAACGCTACTAAAATAATATAATTAATTTTCACAGAGGTGTTATCTTCTCTCTTTTCTTACTCGACTACTTTATTACGATTAGTTTTTTTTACTGCACAAATCAAGGACAAGACGATTTTTTTTCATCAAGTGGAGTTTTGGGTGGACCACCAAAACGTTTTGTTAATTGTATTATTCTCTCTGCCTCACGAATCCCACTTAATCTTGCACCATGAACTGTACTAAAGTGTCCTGGAATTGTTGCTTCTCCTGCGAATAGTAAAATTGGAGCCATAGGCTCACAACCTCCTGTAAAACGATGATTATTTCAATTGTTATATTTTTCAAACCGCTTCCGACTCTAAGAAAACTAGCTAAAGAATGGAAGTGATATAAAAATAGTGAATTAATTAAATAAATTAATGATTAAACTTACCTGGGAGAGGACTGGCTAAATCACATTGATGACCTACTGTGCTCTCCATTGCCATGTAGCTATAAGATCCAGCAAAATGCTGATCCAAGCACCATTTGCTACGAAGAATATTTTCCGGATAAGGTAGTGTAGGATCACCTGTGAATTTTCTCAGAACTTTGGTTATCGAATCGGCAACTTCCTCATCCGAACATAACTCCATGTCTGCTGCTTCTCGACCACTAATCCAGGCACAGAGCACATGCTGAGAATTTGGTAGTTCCTCTATGTTGCATATTCCTTCAAAATTAAACACAATTTTAATATAAAAATAATTCTATTTAAAATAATTCTTTGTCATAGAATTTTCCTTCAGAAATTAAATTCAGTGGCTCACCTTTCACCCAATCACACCTATCATTCAGTTCATCAGCAGACCATGCAAGTCTGATTCCACCTTCTCTCCAAACCCAGAAAGGTCTTCTGTACTCCAGGAAGATTTTGTTAACATATCCATACCCCAATTTACAAATCGCTTCCACCTTTTCAGCTGGAAGAGCTGGACAAAACAACTTGTCGTGCTGATGCTTCAAAACTCCAAGAGACATTGTATTAATGACATAATCAGCTGGATACTCTTCACCATCACAACATTTGACAACTGCCCTTGGACAGGAGTCACTCACAGTTCCCCATCTGACACAGCTTACGGGTTTGCAATATTTTATAGAACAACTGGGTATATCTCTTAGTAGTGGTGCTAAAATTCCTACATATCCAAGTGGTACTCTCACATTGCCTCCAGGAATCTCGATGTAACTTCCAAATTGATCAGCTGAGACCAGAGAAAGGTCCTCTCCACATCTGCATCTCACACAGTTCGTCAAACCATACATCACACGAGCTGCGTCGTATCTGAAAATTCAATAATTGAGGTAGAAATTTTAATTCAAGTCTCAGGTGAAAGTTCTCTAATTAGCATAGCTGGTCTTTCAAGTTTTCCGAAAGATGGGATGAAAGAATCTTTAAAGCCAATCATTTTCATTTTAATACCAAGTAATCTTAGACATGCGTCTTCTTCCTTAGGAAAAAATAGAATAATCAAACCGTTTCTAAATAAAACCGATATTTCTAAATAATACCGTTGCTCTTCGGGAAAATTATGCAGCTCCTGTTGAATTCGAACTCCAATGAAATTTAATAGGGATCCATGCGTTCTACCACATCCTAGAGTAAATAGGGTAGCTGCTTGTTGTTCAATTTGTTTGAAGGTATGATAAGCAGTGATGCTAACTGGAAGATCGATCGCCCGACCATCGCTCGTGCAGAAAAGTCCTCGATTAGCTTCTGGTCGGAAAAGTGGAGGCTTCAAAAGTCCTTCCTGAGCTGCTAAAGAAAATACGGGATTTGCTACACATCCTCCTTCTATCCAGGTTGCTCCCATTTCTGCCACAACGTCTCCCAACCAACATGAGTGGATTCGACCTCCTGGTCTGAAAATTTAACTCATTATTAATTAACTAACATATTAACTAACAAATTAACTAACAAATTAACAAACTAATTAACTAAAAAATTAACTAACAAATTAACTGATAAAGGAAATGTCAAAATTACGAAATTTACCTATCTGAAGCTTCTAAAACCGTGAAATTCTGCAAGCCGCATTGAACCAGTCGATGGGCTGCTGAAAGGCCAGCCATTCCTGCACCGATTATGACAACCCTTGGTTCTGGTTTGCAAGGATCCAAAAAACAAGGATCCAACTGGCAGGAATCGAATTTCGCTACTTTCCCACATGATGGAACTTCTTTGCCCCCTCCTCCTTTGTCCGTTGAGAATAATCTGAATCAGATGAATTTCATGATAAAAAAATAATTCGATTTGTATTTTTCAGAAATTATACTATAAAATAATGATCATATGATATATGAATTATATTTTGACAAAAATTAGAAAAATTTTTTGTAGAAATTGACGTTAATCCCAACCTCAATTTTTTCAGGAATTATTTTTATTATTATGAAGAAGGAAGCACTAAATGAAGAGACTTTAAAACATGTAAAATAAAGTAAATTTGGTCGGTTTGAAATATTCAAGGCGGGAAATGATGTACCTTATAAGAAAACGTTGGAACTTCCAGTGGCAACTTCGACACCTCGTAAAGAGCATTTCATTGAATAAGTGTGGCTTGAAACAGGGAATTTATCAAAAAAATGATGCCTAGAGTCTTAGGAGGATTTTTAATGCATAAAATGTCAAATATTCACTGATAAAATGTTGCAAATTTAATAATAAATGTTATTTAATTTAATAATAAATGTTAAAAAAATGTCCCATTTCACAAACAACATCGCTGCGCCGGACGTCGTTCTACTGTCAATTTCGATACATTTAATTTTTGTTAAATAAATACGATTTTTGTATAAATTAAAACGTGAAGAATTCCGTTCGCGAAATTCCTCAAATATTGAAAATCTTGAAACTTTAGTTATTTTATGATAATGTAAAAACTAAAACAATAAAAATACGCATCAATGTAAATATTGCATATAACTTTATTTTTTAAAATACTTCTCTGAGTAGATACATATTTGATGAAATGGTCGATGTAAAAGTATTATTATTTAAAAAAAAGAAACTGATTTCTAATTTATCAAAAATCATATTTATAAATTTTATTGTGGTGAATCTGTAAAAGAAAAAGAAATTAAGAAAGCATGATTAAACTGATACATCACAGACAATGAAAACATTGCGATTATCTTAAATTACAACAGGAACATTTTTCCCAATGGTCCCATTAATAACACGTTCAAAATGTCCGTTTATAATTTTTTGCAAGAACCACAAGAGATTCAACTTTCAACACAGAGATTCTTTTAAAGAATTTGATGAAAATTCTCTCGTTCTATCCAAAATCAGTATAAATTCATATAAAAATATCTACATAACTGTAAAAAAAAGCTAAAATTGTAAAGTTTTACAAAACCTTTAAATAAAATTAATATTTTTGTTATTTTTAGTAGTTAAACTACTTCTCGTGATTCTTTCTTAAATTTTTTCGGACTATTTCTTCTATAACTATTATTGTCTCAGCTGCAGCACGAGTATTAATGTCGAGTACTCGATTGTTCATAAAACTCTAGAAATAAATATATATTTTTTCTCAGTGTCAACTAAAAAGGTAAAGAATTTGCGCATTAGGGATACGCGCAACTGAGACTTATTTACAACATACATTTATAATTATGGAATTGGTATAGATAAAATCACACTCAACACTTAGAGGATACAATTCTATAGAGTTAAGCACTCGACTTATTTTTTTGAAAATTCTCTGTAAATTAAATATTTCCAAGTGCTGCACTCTAAGAAAGATTGATGCGCGTCTAAAAGCATCTTTTCGACGAATTTTTTTCACTAAAATCGCATTTTTGTTACCTAATAAGCTAGTTCTCGATTAATTACGATGCACGAAGTTTATGTTCTACCAAAAGTCTATTTCTACTAAAGTATGGTCCTTGTTTTTGTTCCCTTTTTTCTTTTTTATCAATTTTTCGATTAAAAGAAGAAACATAAGAGGGCACATTTATCTACAAAGTATTTGAATTTGTTTTAGAACAATGTTTATAATATCCTAATTCGATGCAACTTATTACCTTGATTTATGTGATTTATGTTGTTTCTTTTACGATTTAAGCTACACTTCTTTTAACCATTAACGTTAGTTTAATACTACAGATAACATTCTTTTTTCATTTTAATATACGAAGCAGATGCTTTTAAACAAAAGACTATTTTCTCGAAAGATTGGACTTTTTTTTCATTTTTGTATAACATGTACCTATTAAGATTGATTGCAACTATCAGGAGCGATGGCCTTGCAACTACGAGTTATACGCGCCCGCCATCACTTAGAAATCGATTGTTCTTCAAGGATCTCATCAGCTCGAAGTTTAATTTCTTGCCAAGAAAATTGAATATCTTTACTTTCACTGTATCTTGAGCAAATAGCTAATCGCAGGAAATACATGTCTTTGATCTTCGAAGGCACGAGATGAATGTTTCCGGCACCATTGATTCTTTTTAGTAGATTCTCATTCAAATCATTTGAACCCTGAAAAATTAAATTAAAACATTATCGAAGAACTCGTTATTTAATTACCATCAATATAGTAATTAAAATTTATTTTAATGTAGAGCATAAAAGAATGGTGTAGATTTTTGACCCTGAAGTGGAAGGTTAGAGAATAGATTGCAAAGTTGTCCTTGTACTGCATAACAATTTCATTGTAATCAGCTTACACTTTACGAAGTCATTGATGATGAAATACAGATAAGTTTACTGATCTATATATCAGACTGTAGTCGATCAATGTTGATTAGTTTTATTCTTATAACACGAGTGTGAAACAATGAATAGAAATTTGAATATGTATATTAACGCATTTTTTAAGCTCCTATAAGAAACTATATTGCTCATCAAACTCAATTAACTTCGTTACCTTCAATCTAAAGCAAACCAGTCCAAGAATCACATCCTCAACGATTTCGAAACGTGAATCAGTCAAAACTAGTGACTCAAATTCATGTGCTTGTGAAACATGACTTCTGATGTGTTTTTGCAAATTTTCTACTCCATAAAGTCGCATGACAAACCAGAGTTTCAAGGATCTGAATCTACGGCCCAGTGGAATTTGCCAATGCTGAAAACGAAAGGACAATTTCGTCATTTTTATTATTATTTTTAATTGTAATTAAATGGAAATGAAACTTTGAATAAAATATCAATTTTATTTACCCTGTAGTCTGGAGCAGAACCTTGCATATCATGTTTCAGATACAAAGGGTCGACGTTAAAAGCATTGATAACGTAAGTGGGATCTTTGAGCCACATGGGCGAGCAATCAAAGTTAACCAGCATCCACTTATGCGGGTTGAAATTGAAGGAATCTGCTAGCTCTACTCCTTTCATCAAATAACGGAATTCGGGACAAATGAAAGCTGAACCTGCAATGATATAGATTTTTTTAACGTATCAGTTAAATCTTTAATTCTTCTTTACTCACAAATAATTCCATTTAATAAAGATCAATTTCTTAGTGTCAATTTTTCTTATTTTTACCAGCGTAGGCAGCATCAACATGAAGCCAAACATCTTCTTGATTGCAAACTACTCCCATTTCATCCAGTCGATCAAACGTGCAAGAAGATGTAGTTCCTAATGTAGAAACAGCCTATAAATAAAATTTTTTATTAAAATTTTAATTTAATATAACACCTTGATTTTCAGTTTGATTGATTTTCACAGGATGTTGTTTTTTGATGATTTTCATAGGATTTTGCTTACATAAAATGGAATAAGTCCTTTTTCCTTGTCTTGTCGAATTGCGTCTTCTAAAGTTTGTCCCCTGAGTCTATGTTTTGAATCTGTTTCTAACAGTCGAAATTTAACTCCACCCAAAAGTCCAGCCCTTTCGACAGAACTATGTGCCAAGCCTGAAAATGATAACTTTATAATTTATAGAATTTAAAATGAAAATAATTCTACCAATATTTAAAACCCTGTAAAAGGAAGTACAGTTTGAAGTTTAGAATAACAATAAGATTTTTTCATCTACTTAATTATGCTAAAAAAGAACAAAGAAGAAATCAAGAATGAATAGGAGTTTCGTTGTAAATCAAAGAACGTTCGAAACTTCTAACTCTGTAAACTTTGCGATTTAATACTCTTAAGGGTGGGAGTATAAAGGGGGTGTTGAAGTGAATGGTGGAGCTGAAATAACTCGAGTGGTTATTACGCGTTTCCATGGTGATAAAGTGCTCCATGATGAAGTACCCTGCTATCACGCACTTCATCCCTTAACATCCCCATACGTGCGTGAATTGTCAAACGTCATGACCACGTGATTATTTTCACCTCAATTTATATTCATTTTTTCACTCTTTACCATCTATACTCTTATTTATCAATAAATTCCAATTATATTTTATTCCTATTAAAATCAATAACTCTTAATTTACTCACAAGATCCGTAAGCAACTAATTTGTCAATAATTTCAGGATCAGACCAGTCCGGATGTTCCTCTTTGACCTGTTTAATCTTTTTCACTTTTGCACCAAGAAGAGCGACCAAAGTGGCTTCACTCGCTGTTCCCTGCAAGCAAAAAATAATTCGATTAGAAGCTAGAATGGAAATATTGAAATATTGCTTTATTTTATGGAAGAGTAATTACCTGAATTACTCCGCCACCTTTGCCACCACTGCAAGCCAAAAATTCTGCCGGTAGGTCAATCATCTTGCCCAGCCAGTCTAACATCACAACTTCTAATTCTGTACAAGCTGGACTTGCAATCTGAGAATATCAATTTTGTTAGATTAGATATGGTTTAGATTAGATTCTGGTTTGGATTCAGTGATATTTAAACATTTTTGTAGTGATTTCAAATCAGAATTCTTACCCAGGTGAATCCAATGCATGCTATGGCACCACTCAGCATGTCAGCAACAATTGCTGGGTAAGACTGAGCGGTAGGGAAATAAGCGTGGAATTTTGGACTACCCCAATGAGTGACCTGAAAAGTCGGGATTTTTGTCTGTTACTTTTTTTAACAAGGAATATTTTTGTATAAAAGAATATTTTTGTATAAATTGCATTTACTGAAGATATTTAGTGTGCTTGAAGGTTTGAAAGTTCAAATGAACTTGTGGTAGATATATTTTAATACATAATTTGTATACAGATCATTTTACTGAAGATTTGACTGTATAAGAAGAAATTATTGCAAAAAATAATATAAATAAATACTTACACCTGGCATGATGACCCTCTCGATATCTGCCATAACATCCTCCCATTTTTCTGGTGTTTGAGGTGCTTCATCGGGTAAGAGTGGTTTTATGTATCCAGGTTCAACAGTTGGAAGTACCCTCCTACAAATACGAATCCACCAATTAATAAATTTGGAAGAAAGGTACACTCCTCTCTCCTTTTCAAAAACTCTCTTTTTGAATGAAAATATTCCTTAAAAAACATGCTCTC
This sequence comes from Synergus gifuensis, assembly GCA_904066015.1. NCBI lineage: Eukaryota > Metazoa > Arthropoda > Insecta > Hymenoptera > Cynipidae > Synergus > Synergus gifuensis. Next base: position 438,945 of record CAJFCO010000124.1, on the reverse strand, counting down.
TAATAAATAATATTTACGGCCTCGTGTTTTCTGGGAATATTTATACTTCACAAATATTCCTGTAATTAATAGTGATGTTGATGTTATTGTTGTAGTTAAAAGATGATAAACGCGTAATAATTTTATAATTAGCAGGTGTCTATAACTATCAGTGTGTACTGCAAGGTTGAGTTTCTATTCCTTTCGTTTTACCTTCACCCACTCCCCCTATATATTTTTAATTGTGTTTCCCCCAGGTGGACTTGAAGTACGTGGGTACCTATAAATCCTTGATCTCGAATACCTTTTTATAATCTGAAATCTCCAGATTGAATCTCCATAAGTATCAGTGATCAATCATATTTTTTTACTGTCAGATTCATAATTAGGAGAATAATAGTATATGATTCATGCCATTATGGTTTAATTGATATTGAATCAACCCTGGACACTCTTCAGTATTGAGATTGTATCTAAAGGAAAAATAATAAATAACGAAAAAAAAATAAAAGTAGAATCATGGAAAAATTGAAGAGAAAAAAAGAAATATCAAGAAGAAGGACATAAATAAATAATGTAGGTTAGTCTAGTCATAATTTCTTCAGTTTCAGTGGTTCAGTGTAAAACATTACATGAGAAAATTTATTTCTAAATGACTTCCTTTAATAACATTTTTTTATAAAAGTTGCCTTCTTACTGAATGTAAATCTTTTACAGAATTTTCTCTACAAAAATGTTATACAAAATTTTACAAATTCCTTCATACGCATAAGATTAAGTATGTATATTATTTGTATTTCCTGTTCGGCAGTGATTAAATGTTAGGGGAATCCCAGACCCTCTGCTGAGAATAGGAAATTAATTATTGCATATCTAATAGTGTCAGAAACGTATTTTTTTATTATAAGGAGCTTGGAAGAAATTAAAGTTGTTATCTTAGTGTAATCGCAGTTATAGTTTCATCACGTACTTTACTTATAGGATTAATTATTCATTATAACGTCACCAAGAAAATTATGATGTTATTAAACACAGATAACGGATATCAATAAATATTTTTTTTATTCAAACATGAAAGCCTCTTACCTATCTCTTATGTTTTCCAAATAGTCTGTGATGTAATCTATCATTGCCTTGGCAAAGTCTGTAAACGCTGGAGCGTCCATTATGGAAATTCCAACTGAAAAAGAATATTTTAAATATTTTAAAAATATGTATTATTATAAAGAAAAAAGGAAAATGAATGCATAATTATTTTTCCACGAAAATAACTTTTAATCTACGCAACAGATCATATCCCTTCTTAGTAAATCATGTGGCAATTCCACATGTTTTACCCACATGTTTTATTTTTTCCCCAAACCTCAGTCTGATTGTTTTGCATGAGAGTATTGTGACTCTTTCCTGGTTTTAATATTTTTTTGCTTTCAACACGTGTTGGGTCAATGCTCTCGGAAACATTTAAGGGAAATTATTGAATTATTGAATTAATTATTGAATTTAATATGGATATTTGTAGTTTTTGCACATTTATGACATAAATGTGTTTTGAGGATAAAGAGTGTGGAATCGAGTGGGTATTAAAATTTTTCCTCACATTTTTCAAGTAGAAAGAGGAAAAGAAACCAATTTTGACTTTGCAAAACAGAAATAGTGGAATTTTAAGTGAAAATGGAACGCCAGGGTCAGACGGTTCCAGTAGAAAAAGTAGTTTATGGCAAGACCAGGGCTACTATTTTAAATTTAATATTTTATAGGTATGAGTTTGATTTGATATTGATTATTATATTTTGTATCAATTTCAATCAATTGAATACAAAAATTCGAACAAAAATTGTTTGTATCAAGTTTGTTTTGGGCATTGAAATTTTTCCTCACATTTTTGTAGCAGAAAGAGTAGAAGAAACAATTTTTGAATTTGCAAAATAGCAATAGTGGAATTTTAAGTGAAAACGGAACGCCAGGGCCAGATGGTCCCAGTAGAAAAAGTAGTTTATGGCAAGACCAGGGCTACTATTTTAAATTTGATATTTTATAGGTATGAGTTTGATTTGATATTGATTATTTTGATTGAAATATCAATTTCAACCAATTTTGTATCAATTTCCATCAGTTAAATACAAAAATTGTTTGTATCGAGTTTGTTTCGGGTATTGAAATTTTTCCTCACATTTTTCTATCAGAAAGAGGAGAAGAAACCAATTTGAATTTGCAAAACGGAAATAGTGGAATTTTAAGTGAAAATGGAACGCCAGGGTCAGACTGTTTCAGTAGAAAAGGTAGTTTTTGGCAAGACCAGGACTACTATTTTAAAATTAATATTTGATAGGTATGAGTTTGATTTCAAATATCAATTTCAATCAATTGAATACAAAAATTGTTAGAAAAACGAAAAATAGTTTTTAAAAAGTAATTTTAAAATAAACCAGAAATTGGATTAGTGCAGATAATTTTTGACTTCTGGTTTGCTAGATCTTAATAGGAAGTAATCTAATTTACTTTGAGTTTAACTGAGGTGAGGATGAGTTTAAATCAGATACAATACACCTCACAGAAGTGTAATTTGCGGGATGTGTCTGAAATGTCGACTTGGTTGTCAAGGGAAGGGGACAAACACGTGTTGTTGGGACAGAGAGAATGGCAATAATCAACGGAGTTTCCTTCATAGAAAAGTAAGAGTGGTTTATCCACAGGCCAAGAGTAATGACCATGACTCATTTTTACAAGAGAGTATGTTTCATTTACTTCATTTCTCGTGCGTCACAAATTAAAAGGACACGGACCTTACTTTATTAATTTCTCATTTTCCTGTTCATTAAGAGGATAACTAAAAATTTAGACGTCAAAGGAATTGATATGACTTTTAAGTTAATAAAAAATGCATCAATTTTTCCTTAAATTTAAACAGTAAAGTTTTGATTTTTTTAAAATTATTTTAAGTGAACTTGAAATCAAAACTTTTGGTTTTTGAAAATATTGCCGAGAGTAAGTAATTGGCTTAATCAAGAATTGTCAGGCATTCAGGAAACAGGTTTCTCTTGGGGATTCCCTCTCTCAGAAACGTGCTTCGGTTGAACTGTATTAACGAGAGTATCAGCGGAAGGAACGTGACGTCAATCGCGGGAAACTCTAAAGTCGTTTAGCGAGAAAGCAAAATTCATTTGAAAAAATCAATACAATACTATTTTAAACTCTACGGCCTTTAAAATTACTCAATAAATTAATTGGGCTTTAAATGCTCCCTAAATTTGAAACAGTAAAAACTCACTGATTCACAGTAAAAGTGGAAGCCTAAAGACTGTCGGAAACAGTGAAAACAAATTTCACTGTTCCTACAGTAAGTATTACAGTTTTATCAATACACTTCACTGACAAAACAGTAAAAAGTAACTTTAATAAACAGTAATACTTACTGGCACACAATTACTTTTTACTGTTTTGTCAGTGAAGTGTACTGATAAAACTGTAATACTTACTGTTGGAACAGTGAAATTTGTTTTCACTGTTTCCGACAGTCTCTAGGCTTCCACTTTTTACTGTTTCAAATTTAGGGAGTGAGTTATTCTTAAAAGATGAAATATTTGATGGAAGTATTAATGTTGGGTAATAAAAGTTTCAAATTGATAAACTTTTACATAATGTCTTAAAAGTATATTGAAAATATGCAAATTCATCGTGAATAAAAAAGTTTTCACTTTCACGCGCATCAGCATCTTGCTTCTTGCATTTTTTTCTGTCACTTAAGAAGCCTAATGATAGTTAATTAATTCACGCTTTTCTAAATTAGTCTCATCTCTTTTCTCATTGAGGACATGTGGTAATTACAATAAGAGCAAATCTAGCTTCGCCAACTTTATCCTCGTATAAATACTTCTTGTTAAAATTATAAGTCACTTCGTTTTCGTAAAGACGGAGGTAAATTGGTCTAGTTTTAGCAAAAAGTATTTATTATTACGAATGTAAAGTTGACGAAGGTAAATTGCTCTGATAAAAAAATATCGCATGTCTTAATGAGTCGAAACTCGTGTGAAGAATGACGAAAGTAAACAAATATATAGAAAATGAATAAAATGCATGAAATACACAGAATGTGAAAGAGCAAAGTATTTTAAATTAAATAATAATAATAATAATAAGACATGTTTTATGAAACCTCGTATAAATTCGTACAAAACTGAAATAAAGTCACTGTCACTATTGAAACATGTGATGTGCATGAAGTGCAAACGATACATGAATATTAACACTTACAAATAATATAAATAAATGAAATATTTATGAAAGATATAAATATGTACTTATTAATCAACAAAAAGTATTTTTTCTATCTGCAATTAAATGCTCTTGCGTTATGATCACTTGTAGGCTTTCCTATGCATTAGATTTCCCCTTCACTGCCCTTGGATTGTCGAAACAAATTGAGCAATGAACTCTCAATCAAAAGATATTTAAAAACACTTAGTTTGATTAGACAAAAAAATGTGAATTAATATGAAATTAATAAGGAATCTAATTGTAGCACAAAATACAGGCTATTCATTCAAAAATTTCGGTATGAATGAATATGAAAATTCTTACCAAAATTTCGGCAAGACTAGGTGGAACCAATTATTAATCGTCTTAAATTTAGATTAATTAATAAAAATCAAATTAAACTAGATTGCTCACCTATGTTGAGTTTTAAGTAGAGTAGATCCCTTGCGAGCAAAAATTCACTAAAATAAAAAGAAGTTGTGTGAGATATTGTACTATTGAGATGATATGTATATTAATCTTTTAACGGAGATATTATCAACGCGAGATTGATTGTAAGACTGGCCTGGCTGCAGACGTGGTCCGTGTGCCAGTGACGTGAACTCGCTGTAGTATCAGGGTTTAAGTATTACCCCACCTCTGGACATTCATCCCAAACCCTCCCAACCAATACCGATGCAGAAAAAAGATATAAGCTGAGATTTAGTTATCGAAATATCAAAGAATGTCATTTTCTCAAAAATTGGTAATTCCAAAACTTGCATTGCCTGAGAAGTACATTCTAAACTACTTGTATAATAATTATTACAAAAACATTTAATAATTATTATAAAAACATATAATACTTATTATAAAAACATTTATCTACTTTTTTATTATGTATACCTATTTTATTTATATTTTACTTATAAATGAAGTAAAGAGTGTTTTAATAAATAAAAAGGTTCGTTTTTGTGCAGAAGTTGAATTAAATTGCAAATTACGGAAAAGAAAGTTAGAAAATAAATACGTGACAAAAATAGAGAAGCTGAAACTTTTCGAATTTTCTTTTTTCTATAAAGAAGCTTAGTCAGGGAAACTACAATTTTAACGAGATGTCCTATTTCTTATGATTTTGTCTTCTTTTTTCATTCAAGGATATAAATAAAAATTAATAATATTTGTACCAATGTTTTAAGGATGCAATTTTTTAAGAATGTTAGCTTGTTTGAATAGTTTTAATGTATATTCTAATTCTAAAAAGAAAAGCTTTGAAAATATATTTGAAACTAGACAATATTGTGTTAGAGAAGTACAGCTATAATGTTGTAATCCAGTTTTCTGAGATGATATACACTTAGTATCGACAGCACAAGAAGCAAAATTGAATTTAAACTAGGTACGCTGTTCGCATCTAATTGAATTTCCCATCATTTTCTCCTTTGAACGGCTTGCATTTAAGAACAAATACGAATTTATAAGGTGCATAAAACGCATATAACTTAATTTCTCATAAAGGAAAAATAAGATATAGATTTATAAATATTGGATAGATAAATTATAGATTTTTTAAATCTTTCTAATATTATAAATCTTATTAACATTACATAACACTATTATTTTCCGAAAAATTAGCTTCCGTGACTCGTAATTTGATTCAAGACGTACAGCATCTATTAAACTGCATTAAATTGCGTAACAATAACAAAAAAAAACTAACAATTATATCTTTAGTGCGGGAAACATAAATACATAAATATACATTTTTTAATTATAGTAATTGAACATTTCGCATTTGATTTTATTGTTGAAAATATAAAAAATATTTCATTTTATTATTTCTTAAATTCGTTTGATTTTTTAGATTTAATAATACTTTCTATTTCGATAACGCCTACGAGCATACCATCAGGTTTGCTTATGAGCAATTGATGAATTTAAAGTTGTACAATTTTTAACAAATAACAGAAATATCGCAAAAAATTTAAATAAATAAATCAATTAATAACAAGACGAATTAAGCGAGACGTAATTTATAGAAATTGCTACAAAGAAGAGGATGAATCTCCAGGGAAGAATCCTCATTTCCTGTTAAAACGGAAAGCGTATCTGAAAGTTGAGAGCAGATTTTTCATTTTATTTCTAGCACTTGCCTTGAGTACAGCTCCCTTTTCTCATCTATTTTCTTTTCTTTACCTCTAAAGTCCATTTCTCGATACTTTGCGTCATCATCACTAGGTACCCTTCGCCGGTTTAATTTTCTTTCTTTTCTAGAACAATTTTATTGTTAAATACCGTACACTATATAACATAAAATGAACTAATAACTAATTTTCTATAATGGAATCATTTGATAACATCAAACAATAATATAACATCAAATCAAACATGTTCTCTTTAATTAATTTGTTTTAGATGAACTTATTGTTCTACAAGAAGTCTATTTCAAAAAGCTCGTCTGAGATATTTTAATTAAGCTCTTTATCAATTTTATATAATATTAAAGTGGGAAAACGCAGAGAAAATCGGAGAAAGGGCAATTTCCGGGTGATTTACAGCTCAGTACTTTCAAGAACTCAGTACAATCACAAAGCTTCCATTTTCACAGAAAAGCTCTTGTAAAATGACGAGTTGAAAATAGTATAAAATTGACTAAGGATCAATTTACAGGTTTTATATTAATTTAGAGAATTTTAAATTAAGGTACTTAAATTGTTAAGGTACAATTCAATTATCGTTAGACTTTGCTCTTTTTCGAGAATAAAATCTGACTCGATTGATTACTGAAGTTTATTCAAGACTAAGCAAAAAGGAGAAACATTTCGACTATTTGTGGTTCCCAAGCTCATGAATGTTTATTTTTATTTATTTTATTCTGAAAACCTTATGGTTTCGAATCTGAGAGTAGCTGATAACAAATGTATTATTCGGCACGATTCTGTGGCCCTATCTTGAAGAAAGAATTCATCAGTAAATGCGATGCATTATTTATAAGATGGCCTGATGGTTTGATATAAAATGAGGTATAAAATGAGGTATAAAACGCATCTAGGTTGCAAAATAAAAACATTGTAAGAGATACTCTAAAGAAAATTCAAATTTTTTAACACATCTCTAGAAAAAATCAGAGCTTTCGGAAATAACCACAGGAAAGTCTGCTTGAATGATCGACAATAAAAGCGTTCAAAGAAAAATAGGAGGGTAAAAGCTGGGAAAAGAAAGCTTTGGGGAAGGAGAGGACAAGGAAATTCCATTATCCTTTGCTGCAATTTCTAAGTCAACGGTCAACAATTGATTGCATTGAATTTGGAAAAGAGTCTTTTCAAAGATTTAGGTCAACTTCTTTAGTACTTTTAAAATAAAACATAATTATCTACTTTCCACGATTAAATTTTTTGATTATTGATGGTCAAAAGGTAAAAAATATCTAAACACAAAGTCATTAAAAATGAACAACTGAATTTAAATGAATATTGTGTGAACTTAGCTTCAAATTTAAAAATCAAAGCACCGCTTTTTTTATCTGGATCATCGTGACAGATTTTTAACGTAACCTTATATATTAAAATTTCTAAAAGGAAAAGCGCGATGTCAAATTAACAGTATAAATCCTGATAGTTATCGACATTAGATCCTTGATCAAAACTTCAAAATCAACGTTGATCAGAAAAATCGCTGAACGTTTGCGTTCAGCGTATCTAGCAAGTGTTTCATGGTTTATAATGAATTCTGATCGTAATTATCGTTTATTTTTATTAATCAAGTATTAATATCTAATTAACTAATTAAATTTCCAAATAGGTTCTAAATAACAGATGATTTTTCGAATCGTTTTAATATGGACACTATAACAGACTACATAAATTGTATAAACTTTCATTGGATAGTTGTAGTAGCAACTGGAATGTATACACATTTAAGACAAATTTGTATAATCGGTTTATGTTTTGACGAGGACAATTTTCCACCTTTTGATCCTTCCTATTCATCTGCCTTATTTATTTTATCCGTTTTGTGTCTACTTGCCGAGTACAAACTTTGGCCGCGATCCTTGAAAGAACCACCTATTCAATTAATGGTGATTTACGAGGTAAAAATATCTTAAATTCAAATCTAATTACATATCTCAATTCAAATCTAATTATATATATATATATATATATAATATATAACTATATAACTTTTCGAATTGCAGATGTTGGTTGCGGCATTAGTAACAAATTTGGCAACGAGGATCGTTTGGATTCCTCTTTTGAATTCTATTTGGTGCATGACACAAGAATCAAGCAGATGGGTAAATCATTTATACATATATTTTATTGCATTTTATATCAATGTCTTCATAAACGTTTACTTTTCAGTTAACGTGGCTGAATGCAGCGATAGGTCTTGACAGATACTCTTTTCTGTACTCAATAGCAGCTTATATGGAAAAAGATTTGGCAGCGATTCATGCAGCATTCTGCATGTCAATCTTATCTTTCGTTTGGATGCTGGATGCAACGGAATCGCTGGATGGGATTCTTGATATGTGGACCAAGTAGTAAAGTATTTTACAAGAAAGGAAAATGAACAATTAAAGTCTGATTTATTTTATTTATTTATGTTTCGTATTTATAGTACTTTATTTTATTAATTATTCATTATTCGGATAATCTGAATAACTTTAAAGAAGCTGAGTAATCTTATCATCCGAATTGCATATTTTCATTTTCCTAATTTTCAGAAAGAATACCGATGAAAAGAGTATGAAAAAGAAACGTGAAAGAAAAATCGAATTTCACGAGCCTGAGGTGACTAATTACTTCTTTTACAAATTCCGGCGCCTCTCTACCGAAAACTTTAACGATTGTAAAGTCCAAAACTGAAGCAAAAATTATAAATAATACATAAAAAAATACTTTAATGAATTTTGTAATTATTGTCCTTAAGAATTTAAAATTGTATCCATGTCCGTTATGTACGTCAGTATAAACATATTATCGATTATAATAAATAATAAAGCTTTATGCTTTTTTACCTTACATTTATTTTAATTTTTATTATTTCCGTTTCAAACTTAAATTGTTCATTTGAAGAAGCAAATAAATGAATAAAATCGAGTATATAAAATAAAGTCGAATTTTATGAATGATTAATGATAGACTTCAAATGGATGCTAACTAACCCATAAGATCAGTAATTATGCATCGGGAATTTTCCAAATTGTCGGTTTTAGTATGGCAAGAGTTTTGAGTACAGTTTGGGCATTTTTATTACACATAATAGGAGTGACAATTTTTCAGACTTGCTTTGCAAATGCTACGGAAGATTGGGACGGAGAATCTTTACTTACAGGTCCCCCTATTACATCCTTCTTTTTTGCATTTGGAATTTATATTATCATTTTGCAAATATCCCTGTTTCCAACCACATTTAGAAAACTGCAAATAGCTCTCTTGTCTATTTACGAGGTCAGTTTTAAAATAAAGACACTCTATGTTTTACTCACTAATAGCAACAGGTCAATTTCAGGATATCCCATTTATGTAAAATATTTGTGGGATATCCTAAAAATATCATATTGTTCTGAGGAACATTTATTAAGTGTTTATTTTTGTTTATTTTATTTATTAATTTGGAAATTTTTGGTAGTTTTTAGCCACAGCGTTTTTTCTGGAATTTTCTATGGCTTGTATATGGACCCCCATAGATATTATTATTATGATTACTTTGCCAAGAAAAATGTGTCAAGTAAGAATTTTTTTCTATTATTTTCTATGATTTCCACGTTACAGCTAATTTTTGTTTTATTTCATCAGATTTTAACAAATTTTGGATACGAGGAAATAGGCGAATGGATTAGTACAAACAAAATTCCTGTGGAAGTTTTATCTTGCGTTATTTCCTTAGCCTTCTTCTTCATTAGTCTTTATATCACAAGATCTCTAGAATTTTCAATCCTAAAGTAAGTGAAGATATTATTAAAACTTGAAGCAAAAATTTAGTTTCTAATTTGATTTATATTACTTTAATTTAATTTAATATGAATTAAATTGACTTTAAAATGCAAATAAAAAATTTCAGTGAATGTGGGATGGCTTCGTTTGGAAGACATGTGAAAAATGCATTATGTGATCGAATATTGAGTGAACTTCCCACAATAAACGAAGACAGAAGGCGTTCTTGCAGAAACAACAGATATAATAGAAGAAGACGAAGCAGAGATTCTAACATAAGTTTCAGTGACGACTATTGATAATAAATATTAATAATAAAGCTGAAAAAACTAAGTCTTGTCTCAATAAATTTTCAGCCAGTGAAAAAACTTAAATCAATACCATTTTATTATAATCACAGAATAATGCTTTCTTATATATTTTTTATATTAAAAAGAAGGCATTTATTTTCTTTTGGAACTGAAATTATAAAGTACAAATGGTATTCATAATGTAGTGGCAATGATGCATGATAATCAATCGTTAATAATATCAATTAATTAATAATACGTGTGTGTCGATTACATTGTACGTATAGATTATATCGTATGGTAATTGTACTAATGAGATGTGTTCAGTGGCAGCGCACATATACATATACATATATATATATATTTTTTCATATATTTATATATTACAGTGTTTAACGACTGCTATGGTAAAACATCAGCTTTACATCCTACTTACTACTTGGTAATATTTCGCTCGGCCCTCTGACACCTCGTTTCTTGTACGATATTTTTAATTAGGCAGTGCACTGTATAGAGAACTTTATAAGGATATGTAGCTGGTGAGCATGCTCGTTTATAACTCCTCTCGTTTCTTATTATTCGAATTTTATCTTAAAAAACTACGTAAATACTATCACGATCTGAAAAATTTAACTTCGTAAATTCTATGAGCAATTAACAAATTCTTGTTCTCTAACGATAATTCCCTTTATTGCATTTCTATCATTACTGCTTGATATTTTTCACATACTCTCCAAATTCGAATTTCACAAGCCTCGATTAGATTTCATTATTATATATTCTCTAAAGTGTTTCAATGGACGTTGCGAACAATTTTGTGAAATATTTCAGTAAAATCAAAAAGATACTTCAATCCAAATTTGGAGAGTAATTAAATCAGATTTATATATTTTTAATGATCTTCTATTATTGAACTCTTGAGAGTTAGACTGTTTTGTTATTTACGAGCAGAGACACCACAGCGAATAATAATTATTACGTTAGTAGAAGAAAGATTCCGAATAAAAAACTTATTTTTACAAAATTCTCAAGTTTTGGAAAGTGAAATTGAATTAGGGCAACGTGAACTCTGATATTTTTTGCTATAAGACAATTTAAGATTTCAAACTGAAGATAAAAATTTGCACTTTGTCATAATCACCCTGAGTTATCGCGAATTTTATTTAGAGGTGGTATTGCAGATCAGTCTCTGAATCTTTAAAATAAAACATTTAATTTTAAAATTACTCAATACATTAAATAAATTAGAAATTGAAATAAGATTCAGTGACAGGATTCTTGTGTGAGAAAATTCAATGATTGTGGTACACAGAAAAAGGTTTATTTGTGCATTTTGAATAGAAACGAAAAAAATTTCTTTTCATAAATTAAAAGTCTCAAGAGTTCGCTATTTAGTCTTCTCTTTGTGTTCAAATTTTTGCAATATGTTTTAGAGTTTAAAAAATAAGGTCCTTAAGTATAATGAAAAAAAGTCTTTAAAAAAAGTCTTTAAGAAAAGTCTTTTAAAAAAAAGTCTTTTAAAAAAAAGTCTTTAAAATTAAATATTAATAAATATGAATAAGTAGTAATAAGTATTAAAATAGGAATGAAAAATCTCTTTCTGGGTACAGAATCATTACTGATTTTCGTGCGTGCTCTCCTCGCTTGATATTTACATGCGATTACACATTTCCAGTGTCAGATTCGCTGATGTACATTAGAGGTGCCTGGGTCGAGCGTTCAGAGAATTAACTTTAATTATTCATAAATTTACATACATAACGGCTGAATCCTAACTTTAATTCATCATTTTCTTTCATGCCACTGCACACACGCACCGACGCAACTCAGATTTATAACGATAAACTCTCGTTTTCTAATGCCAGTCTGTGGAATACTGTTTATACTACACTCGATAGGGTAGAAAATAGGAAGAGAAAAAATGTAGCAAAAAGAGAAGAAAAAAAAAAATAGAAGAAAGAGAAGAAAAGAGAAAGATAAGAAAAGTAGGGAGGAAATTAAGCTGATTAAAATATAAACTTATATTAAAGAATAGACTAGTAAAACCTTAGGGATGGGCGCGACCATTTATAAGAAAATTAATATCACAAATCGCAAAACGATACGTAGTACGATGATAATAATAATTAGGACAATTATACAATTACGACTCGTGTATGTTTTGTCAATTGACAATTTTGTCATACACGTAATTACATATTTCATACATTGCTTACTGTTTACGTACCCCTTAATGGATAAGTGACCTAACAGGTAAATTGACTATTAATATCCCGTTGAGAATTTTACAAATCAGTCGATTCGAGTGGAAAACGGTAGTAAGATTCGCCGCGACGCGAGGAAACTGTTTTTTGCAAATCGAACGTAACATTTATATAAATAGTCACGTGGAATTTTCATTTCTCCCCTCAGTCAAAACTCGATTCCTTCGTTCTCTAGTCCGATGGTCGAATAAATTATTTTTAAAATTACCTAACTCGATACAATAAAAGTGTACAAAAACGTTTTATCGTAGTCTCAAATGAGTGTTTAAGTATAATAGATTGATATTTGTCATCGAATCGAGCGATGACTCCGATTACTAAAGAAAAATTGTCAGTTTTTGTTTGTCAGTCGAAGAAGGTTTGCGAGAATTTTTGTATATAAAAAAAAGACTGTTTTATAATAAAATGACTTTGTTTATAAATATGTATACTTATAAAAGTAATGAAATGGGGTATAAAAGGACATTGTCAACTTGACTGTGAGATCTTTGTGGCAAGATCAGATTTGATAGTTGACAACGACGAGGTCGTTAATAATAATTAATTTATGATCATAATAATGATAATAATCTTATTGGTAACATATTCTATGGGTAACGAGCTCAACGATCGTTTTAATGGTCCGGATATACTATATGTAATAAATAAACGAATCCATAGAAAACCTCACGTTACGTACACATGCGAGAGGGATGACTACGTATACGCGTAACGAACTATACAAATAGTTATGAATCTTTCCTTTAGGTATATATAATTTATAATGAGTTGAAAATTATTGCAAAGTCCATCCTTCGATTTGTGCCAGTAGAAGCTGGTCTTTTCGTTATAATAAATAATCTTAGAATGTACTCGCCCAAGACGATCGTCTCAAATCGTTTTTTTTTTTTTTATGTTATACTTTCGTTCGAGAAATATGGATGAGATGTGAGCGTGTGATTAAGTGTATGATTATATGAGTGAATAAGTGTATGAATAAGTGTATGTTTAAGTGTATGAATGATTTAATTTAGTGAATGCGTTTTTTAATTTCTCCATTGGTAAATTGCCCAGTGAAAAATATTGCATCTTCTCCCGAATGTGAATCTAAAATTCGGAAGGACTCTATTAATTTTCTACAAATCACACTCAAAGAGAAACTCTTTTTTATTGTATCTACAAAACCAAGTTTTAAGAGTGAAGGTCTATTCTTCAAGAACCAGAGAATTAGATTTCACTGGATCTTGAAGATAAACCAACACCCACCGGATATCTTTTAACGTTTCGCCTCTTTTTGTGACTCCCCGGCAATATTTTTCACCTATAATTGACTAGGTCAATTATAATTATAATTATCTAGTCAATTTTCAATTCTGGATCGAGATTATATGAATGTTTGTGTCTCTTTTTAACGTCGATAGAATCGATCATGTTTTTCATGTTGTACATAATATAAGTTGCTAACCTGGTTTCTTTTTCTTTCTTTGAGAACAACTAGAGTTCACAAGAGTATTTTGACTCGATTAACACATTGCCCTGGATGAGCTATCGCGTTCTCTTTGAAACGTCCGTGTGATTTTACTAGTGCACAAACACAGTCCGTTTGCAGTTGTGCTTGGGGAAATTTCAATTGAGGTCTTATTCTTCTTCTTCGCTTTCTTCAGTTGGGCCATACATGTCGGCTAATTTGTCGAATCTGGGACCCCAAGCACCCAGGTATTCGTATTCGTGCTGCTCATCATCTGTGCCTGAATAAAAAAAATAATAAACGATTGTTAGAAACTAAAATGAAAATATTCTTCTCTTCTATTTAAGTTTCTTCATATTACCGGAAGCTAATGACGACAGGGAGCCAGCCGTGCTTCCGCCTCCTTCGTAAGCATAATTTCGAAGGTCATCGAAAGGTGGTGCGTTTGGATCGCTGTCGGCTCTCTTCTTGTGGTCCTCGATAAACATACCCACGTTTGGTTCCGGTCCCAAGGGGTCTAGAAAAAAACAAAATATGTGTAAAGACATCAGTTGAAAATCTATAATTTGAAATATAAATAAATACAAACATGCTATTTTGCAAGGTGGCAATTTTCCACCCATTTCAGGAATTGGTCCACCGATTGGTATCTGAAGAGGCGTAATATCGAAAGCTGTCATATCATCCTCTCCACCACCTTCATCATCATAATTAATGATATTTTCTCTGACATCATCATCTGGACCTGGATATTTAATGTGGGATTCTCTTCTTCTGTTGTAGACCACGAATACCAAAACAAGGACTGTTCACGACAATAAATTAAATGATTAAAACATCAGATCTTTCGAAATATTATTATTTACATGAATCGAAGTCTTGATATCTAAAACTTACCCAGAATCATCAGTAGACATACTAATATAGCAGCAAGTGCACCCATTCCCAATTTCAGAGTTTGTCCTTCCTGAACCAACTCACAATTTTCTCCCCAGAATCCTGCTGGACAAATACACTTGTATCTGAATCTAGGTTCCTGGTTGATACATCTTCCTCCATTTAAACATGGATAATCAAGACACTCGTTTTTATCCATGCAACCCTTACTATCCGGTGATGGTATTCTTCCCTCTCCACATCTGTAAAACAAGATATGTATTTACTGCCACTACCTAAACCTAATCTATATCTCGGATTGAATTTTAATTAAAAAGAACTATCATCACTTACGTGCAGTCGTACTCATTCCAGAGATCAATACACTCGAAAGGATCAGGACAAATAACATTAGCACAAGGCTTGTTTGAAGGACAATGCCTTTCAACATGTTTTGACATCGTAGCCTGACCCCACTGAGTTCCATTCATTGCTGGTGGTAAGGGAAGATGTTTTCCTTCAAGTCTGATATCATCCATACAACCTGTTCACAATAAATACATTTGTAAAATAATAACTACTAACTTAAATTCTATTAATAAATATAGAATAATAGCTAAACCTTTCTGGTAGTCAGCATAGACTTCGAAAGTCCTAACTCCTGTGTATTCAGCCTTGCCACCTGCGAAGACACCTTCTTGCTTATCTACAAGGAGCCACTGATGTCCTTCGAAGGAAAAGGTTTCGTTGAACCTTCGACCTTCTCCTCCATCCAACTCAAGTGTTGCTGCTGATCCATATCTTGAGACCCTAACAGTGTGCCATTGCCCATCGTTAACAGCTATTGCTGTTAGCCAAATGTCTCTTTCTTCAGTTCTAAGGCTGTTTAGATTGAATCTAAAGTGCAGCCTACAGTCCTTGATCTATTAAACAAATATTTTTAATCGTCTCTTCTTGATCACTCTTATCACCTATATCATTACAAAATACACACCTCCAAAATAGCATATTCCCTATTATGTTGATCGCTGACTCTGAAGAGTTCCCCATGTTCCTCTCTCGTCCTGAACCTCAACTGCATCTGTGTTGAAAATCTATCCGGTTCAAACGAAAGTGCATATTTGACATAACTCTGAGGCTTGAAATTTGTCGGAATTGTCGGAGTCATGCATCCAGGACCAGTCCATCCAGGATTACACTGACATCTTGCTTCCACAAAACTACCAACGCAAGTTCCATGTTCCCAACATCGGAAGGTTGATTCCTGATTGTTACAAATTTCATCAGTTTGTGGACAACCAGCCACACTGTTTCTAGATAATCCAGGATGAGCAAGATCATAGAGTTTGCTATTGTGGAAGAGATTCTTTATGCAACCATCAAAGTTTGTTCCTGCCCAAATGTGTTTCCATTTAAATTGTTCTGGATTGAATTGTTCGTAATAGAGACCACCAACTTGCAGGGGAGAGTTTACATTCAGGTACTCATTGAAAGGAGGCACTATTCCAGTTGCTTGACAGCTAGTGTCATTGAATTCAGGTGGGGATCCATCTTCTGACTCGGATATCTCTGCTGATTTACAGAAGTCGACAACCAGCTTCACAACCTACAATATTGGTTTATTGGTAGGGATTAGATGTTATCATATTTAAAGATTTGCGATTTACTATGATACGGAAATTTAATACTCACTTCTGTATTCCAAAATATATCAATCCTGTGCCATTCTCCATCATCCAGAGATCTCTTGGTTTTAACCTTAAGCTCAAGAGTCCCTGAACCAAAGTCTATGAGTAATCTCGGCATTCCTCGGTGAAGTTCCACTGAGATAAAGTCTGAAAATTTCCAATGTTTTTAATTAAAAACAATACACAAACTGAATTTTTACTTGAAAGTATAAATGAATAGAGTTACTTACCAGATACCAAAATCTCATCAGGTTCTGGAGGAACAATTGGTCCATTGTAAAGGAACAACCCATCCGGTTTTCTAGTGATGAATTCAAAACTCAAATGACTGTTGTCACACATTTCAAGTGGAGGATACCAGGCCCATCCGTTACCTCTGAAACTTCTAGCTGTCTGTTGACATCTCGGTCCATTATAACCAGCAGGACATTGGCAGCTGTTAAAAAAGTTAAGTTTTGTTATTGTTGAAGAAAAAAAATTGTTAGATATGATTTTCTTTGTTTTTTTTTTTTTTTTACTTACGATAAACCAAATCGACCTTCGACACACCGACCACCATTGTAGCAAGGACTAGTTCTGCAGGATTCACTCTTGCTGAAGTTTCTGGCTCCACAAGTGCACTCAGCAATTACATCAACACGAACACCAACAAGAGCTGTTTTGTTAGCATTGACCATGTAGGGTAAATTACTGATATCAAGAGTATTTGTACAACTGCCTTCACACATTTCATTCTCATATAAACACTCGTCAATTCCAACCATCGTGATGTTGATACCAACGTCTTTCTCAATCTAAAATTGTTTATCAGTATTAGTTTCTCGAAGATACATTTTTAAAACTAGGGATAAAGAATGAATGTATATCAAATAATACCTCTTCTCGGTGCATCAACACAATTCCATTTAACCTAACAGGTTTGTAGTATGGAGAACCATGAGCAGCAAATCTGACATCAGTTAAAGGAGGATGCTTCCTTCTTAACTGTACGCTGAAGACATCAACCTTTTCCTTCTCTATATTCAATAAACCAGCGAGCTTGTCTCTGAAGAGTTCAGCCTTACTTCTGGACAAGGTTTGGGTCTATAATTAGAAAACAAATCGTTAGCAAATGACAATTTTTAGTCTTAATTTTTAAATAAATAGCTACGAACTTTGTAATCCCAGACTCGGATGAAATCTTCATCTGAAATTCCAGATATCCTCACAGATCCAGAATTTATAACAGCATCATGAGGAATAGTTTTGACAGTCACTGTTACATTCGCAGGTACTTCAGTCTGTGTATGCGTCCTATCGTAGACCTTAAAACGAAGATTGTATCTTCCATCGTGAGTTCCAGCTTTCATGGATATCATTCCAATGTTTTCGTCCAGCTTAAATTGAGCATGTTCTAATCCCTCCCAGTAGAACTTCTTATCTGGCAAATCCCAGTCGTCCAAATCGTATACGTAAACTCTTCCAATCTCCGTATCTGGTGATTGTCCCTGAAAATTAAATTAGGATCAATTTTCTTCGAGGAAAACGAATTCTTTTTTCAAACCTTTAAAGTAAGACTTACTGCGTAGTTATATACAAAGATGTCCTTCGAGCCAGGTTGCATTTTATTGTCGTTAATATCGCCTATGATAACAGTCAAAGTGCTGGTACCGGACATGAGAGGCTCTCCAGAGTCTTTGATGATAATTGGGATCAAGTATTCCTTTTGTTGTTCTCTGTCAAAGGACCTTAAAGATGACACTATCGCCATTCCATCTCCATTTGCTCCCTCTGTTAATGAACATTTTCAAAATTAATATAAACATGAGAACCTATTTCTTGATTAGAAATTGAATAGAATTATCACTTACTGTTATCACTTTCGACTTTGAAACTAGCCCTTATCACATCATCAGCTTCTGGATCCATCTTGAAGGTAAAAGGTGGACCATTACTCTTTGATCTATCGTCATCATCAGTAGCTAGAATCTCAACAACCCTTTTAGGCAAGGTATACTCCGGAAGAACTGGTCGATAATCTTTCAAGAAAGTTGGTGGATTGTCATTAATATCCTGAACGATAACAGTCAGTGTAGCTGTTGCAGTTTTCGGAGGAATGCCATCGTCTATTGCCAAAATTTTCACCTGAAATGAACAAATTGATTATAAATCTGAAAAATATTCATCAATTTCGTTATCTTTTAAGTGTATTTTAAGTGTAGTACTTGATGTCTGGGTGTCTCTTCTCGGTCAAGGCTTCTTTGAATAGAAACGGTTCCATTCTCGTTAATGAAGAACTGCCTCTTCCTATCAGAACTGCGATCGATGGAATAAGATACTTTACTCTTTCCACCTTGATCAGGATCAATGGCTTTGAACGTCTCTAAACTGTTTCCAATATTAGCGTTTTCTGGAACTGTCGCTTCGATATTAGCTTTCTCGAATTGAGGTTTATTGTCATTGATATCTCGTAGCTTCACCACTACCCAAGAGTACGCGACGTGATATTTATCGTTGTCATTGTCCTCACCCTGAAGAGTTATAGAGAGTGATTAGGGATTGAAGTGTCTGTGATTTAATCTCCTGAGACTCGTGTCAAGTATAACACTTACCTTATCGTTGACCTGTATCCTAAATCTAAAACCGTTGCTTTGCAATTGATCCTCATAATCCAACTGCTGAACAATCTTTAGAGACCCGGTACCATCATTGTTTCTGACCATTGTAAACTTGTCCGCACCATATCCACTGTTTTCAATCACCTGGAGAATTAAAAATTTATTAGGTTTATTTCAGTTTTTAAGACAGAGATCAAAAATCAATTAGATAGAGAATCTGTACCTTGTATTGGAATTTGTTCGTTTCATCCTCGTCGTGAACGGTTACAGTCAGAATCGGTACATCAGGCAGATCTGGACCATCAGTTTCATCCACTTCCGTAAACCATTCATCTTTTGTGAATTGGGGCGGCATATCATTTATATCTTTCACTCGTATCGATGCCGTCCCAGTTCCTGAAATAATTTTTCTTTTATTTGTCTCTCTATAAATGTTGTATTTATTTAAAGTTTCAAGGAAATTTAATTCACCTTTTAACCCCCCTCCATCCATCGCAACCACTTGTATCGAATAATCAGGTGTTCGTTCTCGATCCAAGCAGCAGACAGCAGTCTTAATTACTCCTGTTTCTGGTTCGATTTCGAAGATTGGCGATCCAGTCTCTTCTTCAATGACGTTCTTTTCAATAGAGTACATCAGTTTAGCATTTGTTCCTTCACTAGGGTCGTCGTAGTCCACAGCAGTCATAGTCATCACGACCATTCCTAATATATTAAAAATAGTTAATCAATAGAGAATGATTAATGAATCAAATTGATGGTATACTAAGTTGATGATAAACCAAATAAATGATAAACCAAGTTGATAATGAACCAAATTGATGATAATAACAAACCTGCTGTGCCGTTTTCAGTCACATTTCCAAAGTAAACGCCTTGAGGGAAAATAGGTGCATTATCGTTGATGTCCTTCAAGTTAACTTGAACATCAGCATAGCCCACTAGACCTTCGCCACCTTCATCCTGAGCAAACACTGTGAATCTCCACTGCGGTCTTCCATTAGGTTGATCCCTGTCCAAAGGCTGAAATACGTTTCGTTTATTGACTTCTGTATATTTTCTCAATGAAAGGATTCTCTATGGTAAATTCGATATCAAGTCCGGCGAACAAGAAGATGAAAAGAATAATAAAAGTCTGTACCTTGAGAACAAAGATTTCACCAGTCGTACGGTTTATATCGAACTTGCTATTGGCTGGATTGTCCGGATCGATACCCTGTCCAGTCAGGAAATAGACTATGTTCTGAGGCCTGTCTTTATCACCATCGGTTGCAGTGACCTGGAAAGTCAAATGAACGATATGGCCGTTATTTCCGACAGCTTTATAGAACTTTCAAAGAACAATGGTTATCAAGTCAACCTACCTGCAGAACTCGCTTTGGCAAATTTCTGTCATCTTCTTCAGTGATCTGTGTTCTATACGTGGGCCGCTCAAATACTGGAGGGTTGTCATTTACATCCTTTACATGGATCACTACTGTCGTGTAATTTTCCTTTAAATTATCAGAGGCTGTTAACTTCAACTCGTACTGTAAAGAAAAAAGTTCTTTTTTATTATCGAGGCATTTTTTTCATTGGAAAAACTGTCAGGTTCAAATTACTCTGGAATTGAAGGTACCTTTGAATGGAAATTTTCTATTTTTGTAGACATTTATTAGATTTTTAATGAAAAGAAATAGAGTGGATATTTTAAATGATGATAAGCTTTCTAGGCCACTATAGAAGAAAGTTATGTTATTAGACTGAAATAAATATATTAAGCACATGGAAGAGTAAAGCCAATCCTGAACAAAGTCTTTTGGCAGTGAAAATATTTTTCACTTGGAAATCTTTTTAGATTGGAAATAATTTTTCAATCATAAATTTTTTTACTATACAGTGAATTTTTCAATATTAAATAAAAAAGGTACTTAAGGATGAAATGATATCTATGGTGAAACCACTATGAAAGGAAGTTATTATCTTGAATCCTAGAGAAAGAAAAGGATGATAAAAAAAAGAAGAAAAGTTCTTAAAGTTGGTACTGAATAAAGTCATTTTTCCTACAGTCGACACTGAATAGAAATTTTACGATTAGATCCTGGAAAATGATACTCACCCTTTTTCTCGTCTCGTAATCCAGTGCACCCGCGACGTAAATGGCTCCAGTCATATTTTTGACAGCGAAAGCACCACCTAGGTTACCGCTTGTAATCTCATATCGAATACGCGAGGCTGTAAAAAATCAATCAATTAATCTCTTTCTTTTCAATAATTTCATTCCTTTATTTTATTCCTTTTATTTTATTAATAAACTCTCTCCTGTAAAATTAAAAAATCGTGCAAGACAAGAAATTAATCATAAAAATGGCTACTTACCAGAATTAAATTTTTTTTAGAACTTAATTTTGTCTAAAAATTATGATCAAGATTGTTACTTGCTTAAAAGCCTTAAAAGTTAGTACATACAATATCAAGAGTCTCGCAACCCTGCAATTAGCAATTCAAATTAATAATCCCAGGAAAATTTGAAATTCAAATAATAGCAATGCTCTTTATATTAAATTAGAACTCTATTCCATTGATAACTATTAATTCTATAAATTTTATCGCTCTTTTTAAGTAAAACCAAATTTCGCACAGAATACTGAATATATTTTTATAATTTTTCAAAGATAAGGTCCTAACTCTTGTGACTAGAGCAGACTTATTTCTATGGAACAGATGGCCTGGAGGAAAAATCTCATAAAAAATTGAAATGCAGTTCTTTGAAAGTTAGAAGTCAGTTTGTACAAAGAAAAATCAGCAATTCCTTGAATTTATGAGTTCCCCCTTTCCAGGAAGGAATACAAGAATGGGTCCATTGAACTTACACTCATCGTGATCCTTGGCGGTAACAGTGAGCACTGTGTGCTGAATATCTTCATTTTCGTCTACCTCAGCCTCATAGAGGCCCTTGTCGAAATAGGGTGGATTGTCGTTCTTATCAGCAATTCCAATACGGATGAATTTCGTTACTGTAACACGGAAAAGGATTCCGAGGTTAAATAAATTCTTCCTGATGTCTGCAAGATTTTTCCACTTTGTCTCCTGACTTATGCAGAAAGTTTAAAACAGTCCTACGACAATAATAATTATCATCAGTCTTCCTACATAACTGATCTGATTATCATGCAAATACTGCGAAATCTAACATGCAAGACAGATGTTACATTTGCATGATAATGCTATTCAAATATATGAATCTCATTTGCCAGACTTTTTGCACTCAGAGATATCCTTCAGCAAAAAAATGGTTCCACAGTGAGAAAAATGGATGTTTAAATTTAAAAACTTGCATGTTTAACATATGTACAGCTCTCTAGATGAACAACATTAACATCTAGATATTAAAGTTGAAAATTTGTAGATATTCGTCTATAACATCTAATATCTACGATACTCAACCTTAATATCTTACATGTTAAAGCTGAACATCCCAGATGGTTGTTTCTATGTTAAACATCGAAGATTTTAAATTTAAAAACTTAAACTTTAAAAAACTTTAACTTTTTCTCCGTGTTTCCTTTTGAAAAAATGGACGTCATTTTTGAGTTTTGAATAGCCGATATTAAAAGGTTTCATTTAATAACTTTGAAGGCAGTTTTACATGGTAGTAGTCTAAAAATCAGTCTGGATTAGAAAACCAAAAAATAAAAAGCATTTCAAGTTTTTAATTTTGTATTTGAAAATTTTATTTTACATTTGACTGAAGTTTCCTGTAATTGTGAACTGGATTTTATCCATCAGAAAATTTACATCCTTAATTGGATCAGATACCAAAAATGCATTTAATCAATAAATGCATTGCTTCTGTTTCAATTGAGTCAACAATATTCCTACTATTTGTGAACATCGACAATGCGATTAATTTCGGACATTCATCCCTTAATTGGATCAGCAGAATTAAATACAAACAAAAACTTGATTCTTGTCTACATTTGAAACATGAATTTTACATTCTAGGCATGTGTTACTTACCATATGAACAGCGAATTTAGATTACTCGGGTTTTTTCACAATTTTTACTTTTTCAAAAAAACATTAATAAAAAAAAAGTAAATTTTAAAAAGTAAAAATCATGGGAAAAAACCCGAGTAATCTAAATTTGCATATATGGTAATACATGAGCTTAATTAGAATTTTGCTTTTCATTATTAATTTTTTTTTTTGGAAATCAGAATAGAGAGGGAAAAAGTTGGATTCTATAGAGATCGAAACTTTAAGATCTGACGCCAGAGAGTCTGCTGGATTTTGAAGTTGAATTAGCTGGTTGTATCTCATTGTCGGCTAGTAATAAAGAACTTGGGAAAAGTGCCCGAGGAAAAACCAATCAAGTGTTGCAGGGCGCGGCTAAGAAGCGAGTGCTTCGCGCTGTTGGGAAACGAGTAGTGGCGTTCAGTTTGGGATGGGTCGGGAAAATGGGGCAGGGGGGGGCTTCATCGATTTCTTACCCCGTGCCCCAGTAAAGCATTTCTCTACCACCATGGGGTGTACCTCTGGTTAATTCGGATTTGAAATTTCTACCCCTTTTTACGTCAATCATCGTTATAGCCTTCACTTCTTGTCTGTCAAAACAAGAGATTGGCATTTTGCTCCCAATAACAACGTAACTATGTTTACTCAACTCAAATATAAATTTCAAATCATACAATATTGTAACTGATTTATTTCGAACACAAAGTCAAAACCGAACACTTTTATTAAATGAAAAGATATAAAGTTTTATGATTGAAAAATGTCGGTTTGTTATTCATATTTTTTTATTCAAAGTAATAATTTTCAAGTTGAAAGGCTGAATTTCAAGCTAAAATCGCAATATTGGACTCTTTTTAAGTTGAAGGAGTTTTATGTTTATCGTTACAAGTAATGATAATTTTATTCCCCTCTTGAAAATACTTGGGGCATAAAAGTGGTTCAAGTTCTTTAGATTAACACGTGCTGATGTTACGTGCTATAAAAATTACTTTAACGCATCCGCAAGCACTTGCATTCCCCGTCAATAGAAAAAACTCTCGAGAATCTCCTCAGGAGCTTTAGAGGAAGCGTTTATAGAATATAAAGGTGTGTCAAGAGTGTTTCACGAATCTTTTCTCCTTTCAACGGAAATTCAGCGAATGTTGTCAATAAATAAAATTCCTTCATGAAAACAGAGAAATAATTTATTTTGGTTAAAGGAAAAACGTCAGGAAGCTCAACTTTTCTCTTTTTTAAATCCAACATCCTTTTCTTCAAGCGGTTGTTTATTCAAAATTTTTTCTCGAACTTGGCAATCTTCAATATCTTTTGAAAATATTTTATCTTTGAAAAAAATAAAATGTGACATAAGATTTCTATCATTTCGTTTCTAAAATGTGGAATTGTGCTGCGATTGAAACATAAATAATATCTTACTGATCGACATTCTGAATGAAAATTATTCATCCTTGAGGGCAAGCTATACTTCAGATAAATATAGTTTAGAAACTGAAGAGAATCATGCTGGGTGAAATACAACTTGCAGTTTTCTACATTATTCATTGACTTCCTGAGGCCTAAAAAAGTTATTCATGTTGATTTTTCGTTTGACTCCTAGAATTTCAAGCTTCGGACCGGACGAATATACTCGTAGTTTCAATACGACAAAGTTTGCTTAGCAATTCACTTGCAAAATTTTCGAGTGTTTGCATGTGAATTCATGCAATTTTGTCGATAATCCGCGTAAAAGTTGACAACACAGCAAATTTTCAAACCTTTAAAGAGTTAAATCTAAATCTAGATAATCTAGGTAAATTAAATCTAGGTAAACGAGTATAGTAATTAGACACTTGAAATTAAAAATTTTGGCACCGTAATACAAGATTAACGTCATCTAAAAATTTAAACTTTGCTATTTGCGAGGTTGTATAAGTCTCCAAGTAGGAATCTGCATGGTAAGCGATAAAAAGCTTTAATCCAAAACGTACGAACGCTAGGAGCAATTACTGCTAGAACGCCTTTGGTTGTAATTAATATTCCTTTAATCAAAGTTTATTCCTACAGTGACGAAGACACTCAACTTTCACGTTTTCAGGCAAAAGTTAATAGTCACGTTTCATATTCGAAATACTTTTCTGAGAAAAAGAGAGTTTAAGCAAAACATTTTTTAATTTTCCAAAAAAAAATGAGCACATTTCCTTTGAGAGTAAAAATATTAAAATTAAGTACTTCTAAAACTCTGCAAATCCTACAAAAATAATCTAAAAGGAGATCTAAAAAGTGATACATTAGAGATGATAAGACATGTCTAATTAACTAATTAATTTTTTATTAACTAAGTTAATACTTAGGAATCATTTAAATTCGATTACTGATTCTCGGACACTTATACGTTTAATGGTTATCGATAACAAATTAAAAACATTGGCTATCCTCAATGATCTTTGTAGACTGGCAAAAAATTGACGTGTATGTTAAACTTATCCATCAATGTCGAACATCATTAATCATCCCCTTCGGTTGCATGCTTGACATTCTACTCGTCTCGATGATTTATCAAGCTCGAGCTATATTACTTTCATTCATCACCTAAATAACTCAATCGCCTCGAATGCTGAAATTCAAACCAAATTCAGATTAATTTAGCAATAAATTGATGATTTTGATTTCATGGTGTGGCTACAAGACCAGAATTTAATTTCCCGTGATCGCGATGACGCCGACATACAAACATTTATACATAATTTCCTGTTTTATGACACCTCGCCAATGACATGAAACAATTTCGTTCGTAAAGTAATTAAATTAGTTTTACCTACTTGCTAATAAATTGAAAATAAATCAAATCAATTCCTTACTTGAAGCTGCGCAAATATTTGCATTGTTTTTTCCTATTTAATTCAATTAATTAATTATTGAAGGCTAAATTAATAAAGTAATCTGGTGAAGTTTTTCTTTTAAATTTGAAAGCCAATATAATTTCCGTAAAGAAAATGAAGAAAGTTATATTAAGGCGAAACAATTAAAATTAGCCAAACACAATTAACGAGATTAAGCGACATAATCCGGAAGCTGATAACGATATCTAATTAAGTAAATTGTATTTAATTAAAAGGAAATATATACGCGAATTTATGGAAATAATACAGTAATTAAGCAAGACATCGGTTCGTTTTTCGTCACCATTTTCGTGTTAATTATTTTCCAGCAAATTATCAACTTCCATGTACATTCAGATTTCGCTCGAAAAGAGTTGAATCTCTGCCAAATGATTTTCACAAAGAATTGAAAAACGAGAGGCAGGGAATTCTTTACTAGAAGTCGAGAATAGATTCCTGGTTTTTCGAGAATGAAAATAATCCTGGGGATGTCAAATATTTCGATCGAGCGAATAGTAATTCGCTCGATTTTTTAATAAAGAATTTAAAGCTGCTGTGTTGAAGTAATTCATTAAGAAGTAATTAAATTTACGTTTAGTTCTAGTAATTTATTACGTATTGTTAAAGTTTTTAATAATTGACATTGATTAATTTGCTACTCTTAATTAATAGAAAAAAGTTGGAAGTATTGACTAATGATAAAAGCTGTCATTGTAAAAATTAACCTTTGATTAATTAAACTCTTAAATTCTTTGTGAATTCAATTTTTTTCTTATAAAGCAATTACCAAATAAAGCAGATTTATTGATATTGAAAAGCTTTGAAGCAACTTCAAGATAACTGAATATGCCACAAACAAGCAAAGTAAATTTAATTACTTCGCAAAACAGTTCAACAAACTTTCTTAACTTTATTGATTGCATCTTGAGCTGCGTTTAATTTACAAAATTACTTGAAAATGTTTATATCAATATCAATTCAGTTTAATTCATTGAAACGTGTTTCATTAACCAACCTATAATACGCAAAGCACTCGAAATTCTTTCTTTTAATATCGAACATAAAAATGAAATAAAGAAAACTCGTATCAGCGTGCATAAAAAAATAAAGATCAAACAGTCATGTCTTTATTTTCCACTACTTTGTAGCTTCTAACATAAAAAAGATTCCGTGAATCTTTAAGGTAGGAATGCGCATTTGACATTGGATGTAGTTAGCATAGCGTTACTTTATGCGTTACCGGTGCAATAAAAGTTTCACGGAAAAGCATAAAAATTCTCAACTCAGCGAAACCTACTTTTCCTCTTGAGTTTTATACGCTCTTGCATATGAAAATTTGTTTGACCTAAATGTGCCCGATCTCCAGGAGAAAAACTCTCAAAAAAGAATAAATAAAAAAGGGATGAAATTCACACGTGCCGGACACCCTAAAGACATTTGGTCATTCAGGCTCGTGTTTGAATAGAGAGTCATGTTGGTTTATTGATAAACTATAAATTCAATAGTAAAATCAGCATCGGTCGAGAGCCATTCGATGGATAACGACCGAAGGTTCGCAAAAAATTCTCCTGAATGCAGAAAACGGGAAAATTTCTGAATAGGGAACAAAAGAACGAACAGAAAAAAAAGAGATGGAAAACTCGAGTACTTTCGCCATTGCGGATTCATTAAAGATGCTCTATTATCACTATTTTTCTTGTTATTATACTTTTTGCGCATAATACACCGATCTAGATAGCTAATATAAAACGAAGGCTTTTTTTAATTTCGCGTGAAAGAAAGTGACAATAACGCTTCACACTTTTTTATAGAAGAGAGGAAATAAATAGAAGATAAATCATTCATTTCAAAATAGAATGAAGGCTTTCTATTTTTCTTTTTTTCTGGTTGTATCCAGAACAGGGAAAACTTTGTAAATCGAAAATAAATGTAAAGCGAATTATATGTAAAACGATAATATGAACTTTGGAGGAACACAGAAAAAACAAAGTGTAAATATAACACTGATGTAGGGTACGAAGTACTTTGTACCCCAAGTAGTGGATACTTCGTACCCCACATCAGTGTTATATTTACACTTTTTTTTCAGTGAACATACCGATATCTATTTAAAATATTCTATTTCAATTTTCAAAACAAATTACTTCTAAAAAAATGGAAACATTTGCATAATTAACAACAAGGAAGATACCGAGAGAAAGTAAGAAACTTTTCAGAAAAGATGAGGTCCATTGCAGTGAATTTTGGAAGTTTATAGTTTCAAAGGCTTGTATCTTTAAACTTGATAGTGAAGATATGCAGGTGACCTTTTGCCTTTTATATAGCGAGAGTAGTAAAGTGCTAGATTCCCTTAGTGTCATTCAGGGAAGTCTACAGGGTTTCTCAGTTTCTCTGCATTACTATACCAAACTACTCTCCCTGGTGGCTCGACATAATGCTCTAACACCATTACATCTAATGGGGTTTATACTAGCTACATTGTGCTTTCTACGCCTTCACCACAAATCACTTTTGTCATTCTCTTCAAATCAGATTAGTTCCAATTTGTTTTTCATCTTGTCATACAGTTCTTGAAGAGGAGATTTTACAATTTAATAAACAGTTTCTGCTCTGATTAATCCACTTGGCCTAATTTCCACCAAATTGTATTTCCTCCTTTATAATTTGAAGCATCGATCGTCTCTTGTAAGACAATAACAACAGCTTCTATTCGATTTATTGAACAATATGAATTTTCCCATTTTCATATTTTCCATTTTCAATCGGAAGACATTTTCGATTTGTAAAATTTTCGAAATTAAATTAATAACTTTATCATGTGACCTCTTTCGATTCATCAATAAAATTTGTATTCCATCATATTCGCAGTGGTCGTTTCATATCGTGATTAAGCTAACGATTGAATATGCAATGAATGAAGTATTCAAAAATTTTCACCAATCAAAATTGAATAACGACTAACCGATCTGAATTCATGACCACTTTTTTAATCAAGAGATATATACTCTGGATCCTTTTTATCCACAATTTTTTACATACATAGCAGACCAACACGTGCGCTACGCGCACGATTATTTATTTAATTTCTTACAATTTCAAGTCATTAAAAAATCAATGAAATTTTGTTGATTCAAATTCAGAGAGTAGGTTTGAAACAACAATTTAACCGAGGTTTTAGGGACATTTCATTACATCATTTTTTGGAGAGGTTTTTCAAGAGACTATGAATTTTAATTAATTTTGACCATTTTCAAGTGATTTTTACGAAGTTCTAAAGATTTTTAGGATTTTAAAAAAGATTTCGCAAAATTTTAAGGTATTTCAGGATATTTCGCGAAATTTTAACGGAATTCATGAAATTTCAAGAGAATTTTTAAAGCTAACAAGGGATTTCAAATTTTTTGAAATTTTGAGGAATATTAAGAGGTTTCTAAGAACTTTAAGAGATTCCAACGAATTTTAAGCGATTTCGAAGATTTTTGTGAAATTTTAAGTGATTTAAAAAGGTTTCTGAGTGTTTTAATATTAATATTAATATTAATAATAATATTAATATTAATAATAATATTAATATTAATAATAATATTAATATTAATATTAAAGAGATTTTTAAATCATTTTAAGGGATTTTCTGATTTTTAAAAGATTTTACAGAATTTTCAGGATTTCATGGAATGTAACGAGATTTCTAATAATTTTAATGGATTTTAAAGGACGTAAAGAGACTTTAAATGTTATTGTAAAATTTAAAGCATTTCAAGAAGTTTCTGATGGGAATATTAAAAGGTTTTCATCAATTTAAAAAGATTTCAAGAGATTTTTATGAGTTTTAAAGTATTATATGAGGTTTAAAGGATTTTAAAGTTTCTCAGATAATTTTATTGAGGGATTTCAAAAGAATTTGTATACATGTATGATTTTTAAAAGAATTTGTAGAATTTAAAAGGATTTCGAAGGTTGTGGTAAAATTTTAAGGGATTTTATTAGATTGTTCTAATTATTAAAAGATTTTGTAGTATTTTTAAGGATTTCATGAAATTTGATAAGATTTCTAAGGATTTTAAAAGATTCTAAATGTTAAGAAATTCCAAGAGTTTTTTTTAATGAATTTTTAGAGATTTTTGTTAATTTTGACATAGATTTCAAGAGATTTGTGATTTTAATGATTTTTTTGGATTTTTAAGGGATTTCAAGAGGTTTTTGGGAGTTTTAAGAAAGTTTTAATCAAGTTTTAATCTTGACGAATTTTAAGCAATTTCGAAGATTTCTCAGCGTTTTAAGAGAATTTAAGGGATTTTAAATCTTATGAAGTTTCGAGGAATTTTAAGAGATTTCAAAGGGTTTCAGAATATTTTAAGAAACTTTAAGTAATTTTAAATGTTGTAATATAATTTTCAGGAATTTTAAAAGAAGTCAAGAGATTTTTATAATTTTCAAAATATTTTATGGAATTTTAAAGAATTTTGTGAAATTTTATGAGATTTCTAACAATTTTAAGGGATTTTATGATTTTTAGAAGATTTTATAGAATTTTAATGATTTCATGAAATTTCTAATAATTTTATTAGATTTTAAAGGACGTCAAGGAACTTTAAATGTTATCGTATAATTTAAAGAATATTTTAAACAGTTTTTAAGAATTTTAAAAAGTTTTTACAAATTTTACAAGATTTCAAGAGAGTTCTGTGAGTTTTAGAGTATTTTATGGGGTGTAAAGAATTTTAAAGTTGTCAGGTAATTTTATTGATTTCTCTAATTTTTAAAAGATTTTGTAGAATTATTAAGGATTTTATGGAATTTTATAAGATTTCTATAGACTTTAAGAGATTTTAAATGTTAAGAAATTTTAAGATATTTTTAGGAATTTGTAAAACTTTTTACGAGTTTCAACTTGGATTTCAAGACATTTATGATGTTAATCGTTTTTGTGAATTTTTGAAGGATTTCAAGACGTTTTGGGGAGTTTTAAGAAATCTTAACGAATTTTAAAGTATTTCGAAGGTTTTTCTGAAATTTTTTTGCGCCATTAGTTTCTTTTTCTTCTTTCAACTTCAAGTCACTCAAAAGCCAATCAGGTTTGCAACAACAATGTATGCGAGATTTTCGAGATATATCGTGACAACACTTTTTTGAGATAGGAGGATTGAATTTGAATTCAACAGAATTTTAATTTGATTATATTATAGTTTTAGGATCAAAATATTAAAAACAGCATAGATTGTTTTCCGTTTAGTGTAGTTAATTTCCTTATTAGTTTTCAAGGAAACATTTGCATATTTAAGTACTGTAAAAAGTGGACGCAAGTTTGTGTTTGCTGATACTAATGACATGACTCAATCTCATCGTCTCACTCTGGAGTTTAAGATCATGAACTTCTTCAAACAAGGTGTTTTATCCCCGAAGAGCTGACCTCGTTGTATCAAAATGAATATTTATAACTTCAGAATGGCACTGAAATTCTGGTTCACAGGGGATTCTGTATGACATTTATCCCAAGCCTTCCCTCTTTAATTCTATCTTCCCTTTTTAATTTTTTATACCAGCTGTTTTTCATTAATTTAAAACACAATACTTTAAATTAACGCAAACACATATAATAGCTTAATCAAAATATATTTCCTCAAATGTCAAAATTTAATTCCTCGTTTTAATTTCAATTATTTATTGCATTGTTGTTACTTCAACAGAAAATACTTTATCGTTTTACAACGTTTTCAATTTTACGAGGAATTTCCAATGATGTGCATGTCGATCAGAGAATGTTCATGTAACAAATCGTGGTAATCGAGGGTTTCGTTGTTTACGATAGTCGAACAATATAACGGTGGAGTTCAATAATGTGCATTTCACAAAACAATCTAGTTCACCCAACTGTGCCTCACTGATGCAAATTCAATGCAAAAAATTTAGACTTGAAAAAATGTTATGAAGAGTTTTTTCATTCAGTGAATGCATATTCTCTTTTCAAAGGCTCTATTTATTAAAAACTGTAAAAAGGAACGTTATGATAAAAAAACTTTTCTACTTTAGAATTACAAAATATATGAAACTGAACGATATTTAATATCTCGAAAATGAAAAATTTCTCCAGTATAAATTTAGTTTCAAGTGAAAATTTAAATTAATCAGTGAAAATTCCAGGACGTAATTTTTGTTGAGAATATAACACGAACTTAAACTGAAGCGCAACGAGAATATTGGCCATTTAGAATGTAGAGCTTGCTTCAAAATTAAATTTGAAGCAGCAGGTTCGACCCAGATAAAAGGATAAAGTGCATCTGCACGATTCTAAAATATGCGGCGAGTTAATTTATGCAAGTGGTTGCCACGTTCCAAGGCACTAACAAAAATATCCACGCGATTGACCACGATTTCACGCTTTCTCACAAACCGGATGTGGAGAAGTCGCAAGTACTCTTCTCGAAAGTACTCCCCCAGGTGCAGTTTGATAGCCAAGCCCGCAACCTTCTATTATATGAAACACAAAACGAGCTTTCCAGAGGGTGTACCGGGTGCCAAAGATGCATAAAAGAAAATAAATGCTGGTCATTAATATCGCCCACGAACCAAAGTAAGAGAAATTTATAACTCCTGTCGAAAGTATTATCTATATACATTTTATGGGCTCAATCTCAAAATGCAATAAAGCCTCTTTATGAACGGCCATGAAAGTTTTCCTTTGCGGAGTGCAAAACTTATAAATTTAAAATTTAGAATAAAACATCTGGTTATAAATTCTAGTGTTAAAATATTTTACACGGTATTCGAATTTCCACCCCTTCTCACAACCTTTTTTCCAACCCCGTATTCCAAGTCCCTCTTAGAATAATTTAGGATTTTTTTACGGATACCAAAAAATTGTAATTCTTATAGTTACGGTTATGCAAAATATTTCTAAAACTGGAGGGCTTTATATTTGAAAGGAGCTTACACTGTAGTTGTAAATTTCAAACTAATTTTCAAAATTTTTACTTTGAAGAGCTTAATATTGAAACCAGTTTGCCCTTTCGAAAGCACTTACGCTTTAATGAACTTGACTTGAGTTACAGCGAGTTAGAATTTCTAATTCAAAATACTCTATTTCATATTCTATGTTTTATTCATGAAAGCTGTAGAATCTACCAAAAACATACATCTCTCTACACTCTTGTTAATTTCTCTCCAACATCTTACACTTTTATTTTATTTCTTACTTTTCATTAATTAAAAACATTGGCAATTAATTAAAATCATTAGCAATTTGTATCTCTTCCTTGAGAAAGTGGTTCAAAGTTCATGAATGGGTTTAGGTAGACTAAGAGATGAATAGTATCTCTAATTAATACGACTAATGGTTTGCTAAAATCTACACGAAACTAAATTAGTTGCAGCCTATAGAATTTTAATTTTAATTAAATATTTTAATATTGTAAGAGATATTATTGTGGGAGAGGACAAATATCGTGAATAAATTTACGTTAACTAAGAGATAAACAGTTACTCTAATTAATCTGACTAGTAGTACATAAGCTTATGCATGTCTA
Organism: Synergus gifuensis; assembly: GCA_904066015.1. Lineage (NCBI taxonomy): Eukaryota > Metazoa > Arthropoda > Insecta > Hymenoptera > Cynipidae > Synergus > Synergus gifuensis. Next base: position 405,255 of record CAJFCO010000124.1, on the reverse strand, counting down.
GCAAAAATTAGTACTATAATCCAAGCAAGACTTAGGTGGCAAGGAAATGTTTGGCTCGGACGATAAGATATGCTCATTACGCAAGCAAACAAGCCAACGTATAACACCTAACCACATAAAACCCTTCATAAAACTTTACTTGTATGGCACATTCTACTCGTTGCTTTTAGTGTGCTGCCAAAGGGCAGTTTAATTAATTGAACGGCTTTCTACTATACCTTTACTGCCGTTGGATTACTCCCTAAAAACCGCAATCCTATTCTGAAATATTTTCACTCAACTTTTGAAATCACCTTAATCACGCTTATAAAACTTTAAAAATAGTCAAACAAAAATCGCTTCACTGAAAAATATGATCGTCTCTGATGGCAGTTTAATTAAGGAAATGGTGATATGATAAGTTATTCCTTTGGAATAATTTAATCGAATTGCTCTAGCGTTTCCCTGGAATTAATCAAATCTGAATAAAAATTCCTCAGAAATCATACTGAGAAAATATTCTGGAAAAAACAAGAAAAAATTTTTTCCTAATGAGAAATTCAGTGAAAATTGAAGAGTTTATTAAAAACGATATAAAAACAGTTAACTAAATTGTTTCGACGAACAAAATAATGTGTTTAATAACAGCAAAGAGAGTCGAATCACGAGTTTTCTATTTGGTTCTATTTTCGTTTGGTCAATGAGTACTTAAAACAAAAAAACAAAAAACACTCATAAACACGAAAAAAGTTTTTTTTATCGCTCTCCAGTTGCGTGTTATAGCTTCGACCACGTTTAGGTGGATATTCGACGTAACACGCTGAGATTAAAATTGCCTAGCAGAAAATATTTCTAAAATAAAGCAAAAAAAAATAAAAAATAAAAAATACTCTTTAGAACTAAGACTTTCAACTTTTTATTAAAATATTTATTTCGTGAAATTTAGCGAGCATATTAAAATGAATATATTTCAGGAACATAAAATGGCTTTTAGTTTTATATTAAAAGTACTTAAAATAATGGGTTTTAATTTACGAATATGAAAGGTATATTGTTTTATTTTAATTAAAACTTTTGAATGCTTGCTGTTCACTTTACATTACGAAATCTGAATTAATCGCCGTTTGTTTTAAATATTGAAGTAATTATGAATAAATTTTTCCCCTCGTTTAAAATTTTAACTACAGTTGAAATTTGAAAATAAAATTTCGTAGGAGATTAGAAATTTTCGAGATGTGAAATATTGTTCTGTTGAACTATTTTAAATTCTGCATTTATATGTTTTAATTTAAAAATTGCTAAATAAAACGTCTATTTATGTTCAGATTTTAATTTCCTTAACAATTCCAATTCTGTAAAAGTAGACGAAAGAAAGACATTTCCTACGATTTCCATTTCACGAGCAATCTTTATACAAATTGATTAAATCGTTCTTCCATAAAATGGAATTTAGCACCTGCGATTCTATCTGCTCTCCATGTACCTTACATTACAAATGCACAGCACACACGTTTAGTGAGTTCATCACTTCTATATGTTTGTTCAATAGCAAAGCTATATCAGTGCTCGACAAAGCAAAGAGAAGTTCATGTATGCACAAATTCCGGGTCTCAGATCAAGAAAATCTATTATTGTTCTATAAGCAAACAGTACCAACTAATTATTTTCTTGAGCCAATACAATAACCTTTTTTGAACATATCCGCTGTTAGTTTGAATGTAAATATGAATGGTTTTGATATTTTTGTATTTTAAACCAAAAAGCCACGCATGAAATAAAAGAAATAAAAAAGTGTTCACTACGTTGTTATTGTCACCTTTTATTAAGTTAAAAACTGCTAGTTTTTATTAAATTGAACAGAGTGTCGAATGTTTATTCGTTTAGTCTCCTATAAAGTGTTTTCCGCTTCGAATAATGATTTTATTTACTGCAGAAATTCAATTATAACAAATATTAGGCAATCAATTTCATATATCGGTTCACTATACATTTATTAATGAGTTTGGATATTTACAATAGCTCAGAAATTTTAGCTTCGAATAAAGTTGGTTATTTATTGCATTATTATTAGTATTTAAATATTATATATATGAAGAGAAAGTAACACACTTTAACTAATGTTTCAAAGGTGAAATCAAGATAAAGGGAAAATAAGATTTAATTAGAATCCTTGAATATCGACTTTTCATCAAAGAAATTTCAATCAGAGCAATTTAATGCTTGACTGGTGTTTCAATTGCCGGAAACAAGTCCTCGAGAATGTAAGGAATCTCATTTAGAGCCAACTACTTTGTTCATTACGTGCAACTACTTTTGGATGCGTCCGAATTTACATAGATATTATGGAAGGTCGAATCGTGATTCAAATATGCGATTGTATATTTGCAAATTTATATAATTCAGCGAATTGACAAAAGTTGAGAAATTAGTCGAAATTTTACTATTTGTGTAAAACTTCATACTTTAGATAAGTTTTAAAATCCTTTTTTAGAGAAAAGTTGTCTTTTTATTTTTGCAGGGAGATTGTAATCAAAACTCCCCAAAAATATATGAAAAGCAGAAATGATCTCTCAAGCAAATATTATATTTTCTATGCTACATTTTTTTATTTTGAAAATATATATTAGTATAGTGACACTTTTGAATTAAAATAAATAGTTTTGCTTTTCTAAAATATTTACGTCCAAATCTGTTCTCGTATTAATTTTTAAAACAATATTGACATCGAGAGCTATGATTCAATCGAACTAGGACTGGTCAACTTGGATTAGACTGAAAGTTGTAGATTCAATACCGGGATTAAAGTTTCTAATAAAGTTATGCCCCCACAGATTAAGGATTACCTGTCCAACGGATTTTTTTCAATTTCAGTTGCAAAGACTTGATTGAATTCGAACGTATTCATTTTTTTTTGCTTTCGTCAATTTTAGGTTTTTTTCTGGTGGAGCACACAATTTAGTTTATATTAATTCAAATGGGTTTTGCAACCACATATTTAATTCCAAAAATTTTAGTTTTCATGGATAAAATATCAATAAAAGGGATGAATCAAACTTATTATTTATATTTATCTCATATAAATAACTCATTCAAAATTGGGTTATTGAAATGCAATAACTTTTTTATAGTACATATGAAATTTTAAAAAATATCTATGAACACAATTTATGATCACAGCTTTATGGTGATGGATCAGGAAAGCTTTACCAAATGAGAAAAAATAATGCGTGAGAGAAATCAGTGAAAGCATTTCTATCTCATAGGGGATTTGAAAATTTTATTCAATCTGCGTTCGGGTAAAAGGTATTACCTTTCAATTTTTCATTCAATTTTGACTTCATTCAATCGCTTTTATTTAAAATTGCTATCTTTTAATTTTCTAGCATTTACTCTACTTAGTAATCAGATATAAGTTCTGAAGTTTATTTTTCCTTCGGACTTTATTGTCCATTTCTCTCTTTATTTCACTTTTGTTTCGCATTCTGCAAAAGCTTTTAATTAATTTAGAAAGGCAGAATAAAAATGCCCTTTGTCTGAAGCTCAAGGATGCAAATTTTCAGTAGAGTTATTTCCAGACTTTTTAAATTTTCAATGAATGGAGAAATAGTTTCAATTTCTCGGGAGAAAATCTTGGATTTGTTTCAGTAGCGTGGTATTGATGCTCGTTAAAATATCGAAGAAAGAAAAAAATGAATAAGAGAAAGCTGCCGAAGATTTTTCAAAGGAAATTGCTTGGAATATTGAAGAACCATATTCGGAAATCATTACTCGCAACGAAAGAAAATCATTTATAAAAGTCATCGATCTGATTTCAAAGAACTCTGTACATTCTTATTTCTCCGATTGTTTAAATTGAATCTGATAATATTAATTGGTAATTAGAATCAGTTCATGGTATTCTGTGGTATCATTAGTTCATAAAGGTTTATAATTGAGAAAAAAAGATTTCAAATCATATAAAATTGAAATCGTATCAAACATATTGTATTGACTCAAATATCTTTTGCCGAAACGAATTGAAGTTCAATTTCGTTTCATTTCTGTCGGAATTTTATTCGTCAACATTTAATTTAGTTTCATCGGCCTTTAATTTAAATCCCTCAATCTCTTAATTTAACGATTTGAATGTCTTTTTCGAAAATTGTATAGTTCAAAAGAATGAACTTTATGGCAAAGTATGATAAAACTAGGTCAAAATAACAAAACAGATCAAATCTTCTAGAACATTAAATTTCATAAGCTCTCGATTTATTTATATGATGCTTAAACTACTTTCATCAAAACACCGTTTATAGTTTTCAATATTTGAATATATAAATATATATATATATATATATATATATATATGTAAAAACATTACTTTTTAATTAATAGCTAGAAAAAGGAAGAAGTCTTGAAAAAGTGACAAAAAAAAAGACTTTTACTGCCAATACTTAGTAAAAAAAATGATGCTAGTGTTTGTCGACAGCAAGTGGGGGTAAAAGGGTCATAAATCACATTTTCTTCAAAGTAAATTTCCAAAAGTCGACTATAATACCACAAAAATTCCATTTTCTACCTTTTACATTGTAAAATTTCAAGAAAACTGTTTTCAAAACTCTCTTTTGGTATATCATGGTTCAATTCAGTTTCGCAAAATTTCAAGCAGATTCTTCTTTTATTAAACACAAAAACATAATGTTAGGGACATTATTTATCTTCTAATATACAATTCCGATAATTACCACAATTCATTAATAATAAAATCACTAAATAACATCTCCACAATTAATCCAAAAGGTAATTATAGTTATCATTCGGAATTGCTAACAATGCACTCAACACCCTAATTATCACAATCCCCAGTAATTATTATTCATCTATTATCGCTACCATGCCATCTTGATTAATATCACGATTACGTTCAGTATCAAAATAGTAACTCGCAGCATCAATCCACCTCAACTTAATTTGTGGAATTCTCTCTTTTTTCCAATTTTCTCAATAACCAATAACCAATACCCGATACTTCCAATAACGACAAATCTCTTATCAATTATTAACCTACCAAGATATGTGCTGTTGGTTATAACCCAGAAAAGTTTGAGCGGATCAACCATTAAACCACATTCATCACATAAACAACACGGTCCAATAAAAGACGATCCGGTGAAACTCTAGCTTCTATTCCGCGCGGATAACCGTTCTGAACTGGTCTGGATCTCGTCCGAGAGACACCATCCACAGGGACAGAATCGGCGCGGCGATTTTTGGGAGGAGAATCCCCTATTGTGGTCGAAATAGCGCACTATCGCGTAAAGACCCGGCACTGGTAGCAAGACCCGTGCTTCGCACCTGTCATTGGCATGCCTTTATCGCTCTATTTTTTTACCCCGGGGGGAGAGATCTAGACGGGATGAGTGTCAGAGAGACAGAGAAGTTGAAAGAAAGGAGAAAAAGAGAGAAAGAGGAGAGGTGCTGTGTAAGATAGAGAAAATAACAGTGATAAGGTAGGGGTTGAAAATAGGGGTGGGGGATCCTAGAGGCAAATGGATAGATATATAGAGTGCCCGGGCCACGACGAGAGAGGAGGATGCGATTGAAGCGGCAATGCCGGCAGGAGGAATCTACGTAGTGAGTACACAGGGGTGGGTATGGACCCCGTATTCCAAAGCTTTGACTTGCGCAGCCGCCAAAATCGTACGGGGGCGCACAATCCACCCCTCAGTCAATATACTGTGTCACCACGCACAGAGAGAACGTGAAATGCCCTGCTCTAGACTCTAAATTCAAGAGTATAGAGTACTAGTACTAGTACCTACTATTACTAGTACCTACTAGTACTATTACTACCCCTTGATAGCCCCTGTAGCGCAATGTGTAAAGTGTAAAGGACACTTTAGGTGTTGTAAAGGACACTTTAGGTGTAGCCTTACACTCTCTAGGATACAACATTCATCCTGTATAAACTATAGAGTTGCAAACGTATGTGTACTGTATAATTTATAGTTTATGTATATATGTAATAATTTTGGAATTTGGAATTTCTTTTTCAGGGCGTCTATTAAGAGTTTCGTAGAGAATTATGAGAGCAGCAGGACTGATTAAATGGCTTTGAGTACCACTTCAACGCTTTCAGAGAAGAGGGTTTAAGGTTTTTGCGCTCGTGTTTGTAAAGGGTTTTGTATATTCAGATGAGCTGAGAAGTTGTTTAATGAGAGCGTTTTGAGGATGGTTGTTGTTCGGATGAAAAGTTTATCTAAGGGAATACTAGCTTTTTTGTCTTTACTAACTTTTTCAAAGGTTTCCATTTAGACTCCTGCTTTAAGATTATTTTATAAAGGAAAAGTTACATAGTCTGTTATTAAATTTTTCGTTAAAAAAATACCGTTAAAAATGTTTCCAAGGTTTTAATTGAACTGTTTAAGATAAAATTTAAAATTGTAAGTCGATTTTGAAAGTTTTGGTCGTAAAGTTTGAAATGTAGGAACCGCGATGTTTCGCGAGTATAAATAAATATTCCGTATAATATAAATATATATATTTATTAGTTATCACGTGCAATTTTCAGAAAAAAAATATCCGTTTATATGTTGACCCGTATTGACCCCATATATTCATGTCAATGTGAGGTTTCAGATGATGATTTAGAGACCATCAACTTGACGTGCAACATAAATAATTTCAGGTTTTCTTGCTCTGTGCAATATTGAAAAATTGCAGTTTGAAAACGTAATATTATTCCTCGTTATTTTAAAGTAATGGACTTCGATATAAAGTCGAAGGAGAAAGATCTTCTTTTCGATAAGAAAAATCCAAGTCTAAATATTTTAATATCTATTTGAAACTGATATTTTTATTTCAAGCTATTTAAAAGAATTAAATTCAATCTTTTGTCTGCTTTATGAGTTAATTACCTATTTTGCTTACATAAATGATTACTTCATCAGTTAAGGTTCTCTAATTCGACGACAAAGAGCTGCAATTCATTAATTGGTTGTCTAGCCACCTACTTAGTCACATCAAGTCGATCTGTTACTCAATCTGAGTAATTCAATAACAGTTATTAATTGCATTCTCACACAACGCTTAATTTAAATTCACTAACCCATTAAATGCACAATATGGAACACTTAAAAAAATTAAATTCTCTCTAAACTCGGATAAAAGAATAATTTAAAATGTTTTAAAGTATGAAAATTTCAGTATAACGAAAAAAAATATTAAGTTTCTAACTGTGAAGCGATTCAAATTAAACTGTACTTGATAAATTAAACATTTCGTACTGAGTTATTTCAGCACTGGAATTATTCTACAATGGAATCCTGACAATTTTCTAATTAAAAAGGAAACTTCGCACATTCTACAATTTTGAAAATGTATATTTTTATAATATATTTTTATACAACATATTTTTTCATTTCAACATAATCTTTTTTATATAATGCTTGTTAACCATGATTGCAATAATTATTTAAAATGGAAAAAATCAATCTTTGTCTACCCAATTCCAAGAAACAATTTATACACAAGCAAATACTTGAAATTATTCCGACACGGGTAAATAATAGGAACCAACATCCATTGAAGCTAAAACAACATGTCGCAGTAAATTTCGTTAAGTGTACAGTATTTCGTGCACTTGAATAATTTTCATTATGTGAAACATACACACGAAAGTGCTTCTGCACCGGATATGTGTAACTGTGTCTGACAACAGGAAAAGAGAAAATGGCCACACCAAATGTGACCAAAAGTTTCTTGAGAAAGCTAAGATTAGTAATTAAAAATATATTCAGCTCTCTGTTTATGATGTTTTCAAAGGAAGATTTAAAAATTATATAATGCGAGGAGTTGTGACTTTGAAAATTAAGGTAATTAGGAATCCCTGTAAAATGATTTTCCTGGTAAAATCTCTTTCAATGGAAACTCGCCTTTTAAAAAGTTACACGAGCCCAGAAGATAATTAGGGAAAATTACCACTTTTTTTTACTTGTTACATTTTACCTTAAACTCTTGTAATAAAATTTTCAAGATGAAACAGATTCTCTGAACATTATAATAAGAGGTGATTTTAAATAAATCGGATGATTCTCCGTCCCTAAATTAATATTTAAAAACATAATTAAATTGAAGTAATGGAAATACAAAACTTGCTTCTAATTTAATAATGATATGTTCTTTATCGCGGCTTTAATGAACTTTGTTCTTTATTTTTCCAGTTTCCCATTTCACGCTCATACTTTTTATATGGATTCCGTTATACAGCTCACAAATGCCAAACTGTAAAAAAATTGACATTATAGAGTTTAATAACGCGGGTTTTCAACCATTCGTCTCATAATTCTGTTTTTATTATTCCGTCAAAAAATATAAAACGATGATGTATTCAATGCAATCACAGAATTCGTGATCAAAATTCTTTTTTCAAGTCGTCATAAAGGTATTTATAAAAAAAATTTACACAGCGTTAGCAGAACATTGCAGAAAACTTTTTTAATATTGAGACGGAAAACGGCCCATAAAATGCTCTGAGGACGTATATCCCTTTACATTCAGAAATGTAAAAATCTACCGGAATGTGAAATCAAATATTTTTTATACA
>CAJFCO010000124.1:340658-391692 GCA_904066015.1 Synergus gifuensis | reverse complement strand
AAAATACTGTATTTAAATACAGTATTTTCTTTAGAGCAATAATATAGATTATATTTTAATCAGCAATTAAGAAAATTATAAAAGATTGAAGAAATATTTCGGCCTCGCGAACAGAGGGATTTTGTTTAAAAGGAACAGCAAGCTCGATAATTGATATGAACGGATGTCACAAATAGTTTAGCATTTCATTGAAAACTAAGTTGAAATGCATATCGAAGTTTTGGGATCAAAGAAAGAACTTGACTTGTTAAGTGCTCGGACTTATATTTTTAGAGTATATTTTGACATGCTGAAATGAATGGAGCATTTTCTAGAGGAGCATTGACCTAAATACTGCGAAACACTCGACCCTGTTTTTATTTCTTTCGCTTTGACCGTTTGTCACTGCACTGCAAATTAAGACGAATGAGGGTAGTATCAATTTTTTTTAAATACATACGCCAAAAGTGAAATTCACTTTGTATAAAAAAGAAAAAAGCAATTAATCACGGTACTTTCAATTTACGTCTATTTGAACGATAAAAGTTGTGTTTACGAAAGAATTATTCATTTCAAAGAGAAAATGAATACATCTCTTATGAATAGAAATTATAATTCGGTAATTAAACGTCAGTAGTGTTTACAGAAGAATTTACGGTAGAAATGTGAATAGATTAAATAATTAATGAAATAATTTCAGTGTTCAGTTTAGAAAGAAAAACTTCTAGAATAGCATTAGTGCCACTGAATTGACCAAATTAATTAACCATCGAGAATTGTTAACGCGTAGTATTTCTGATATAACTTATAATAATCCTCTTATTTCTTTTTTTATTGCATGCACGAGGCATGAAAAAACTTCCGATAATATGATAAAAAAACGTTGCTATATAGTCATGCTTGAATGACATCGAAAGCATAAAGATGTTTACGAGTCGTTATTAAAAAGCATACTTCAGATCTCACTCCGGAGATTCTTCGCAATTGGCTCCTTTCCCGAGAAGCGATCGATGATGTTGTAAATGCGAGCAAAGTACAGGAACAATTTTCGAAATTATGTTCCTTCTATATACTTCCACTCTCACGACGCTACAAATTGTACTAGTTTCTTGTACTCAACACCTTTAACTCTCTAGAGAGGAAATTTCGTCTTCCGGTAATCTTTAGGAACAAATCTGCACTGTCCTAATTAAGACTTCTAATTTAGATACAAATTGTGTTAAAATTGATAAAAACCTACTTTGGCTTTTTGTGAAGCACTTGAAACTTGGTTAATAATAAGAAGCACTGAACCAATACATTTTAATTATAATATTAATACCTTTTAATTAAAGAGTTTAAAATTAAATGGAAATATATTTGAAAAGGGTTTTCAATATAGCTCGAATTGTTTAGCCTATCGTCTATTAATTCCCATATGTACATTGTTTCTGCTCCCATATCAATTCCAATGTGCACTAAAATTCATCATTCGGGATTCCCTAATAAATTTAACGTGAAATAAAATTCTCTCCGTATTCTGGGTACAATATACTATGAATTGTATGCGCACTTCGTGGGCAAAAACTTTTGTTACCGGGACGTTGTAAAGCGACATTCGACGTAAAAGTTTCTCCGCATTTCACTGAATGCGAGAGATACCTATGTCGATGTAAAAATATGAGTGGTAAATAGTCTCGTGATAAAATGCTTCTTGAGGAACAAAACTACGTATATGTATGTGTATGTTATTTCCGTTTTGAAAAATGGTTTCAAAAGTGCCATTCCTGGCATTTCTATTGCAATTTTCAAGATGTACTCTTATACATTTCGATCTGCGGCGAATTATTTACTGTAACCACTCAAAAGTGAGTCATTTTATGGACCCATTCCGCTGAAACTTCGTTAAAATGAAGCTTTAGAAAATATTACCCCTCTCAAAAAAATAATTTTCAAATCGATGGACCGATGATTTGAAATCAATCCTCTTTATTCCGAAATTCTCGCCTCAGGGACTCTACATCAGAATGTATGTCTCTACTTTATGGCCCTAACGGTAGAAGAACTTGGAAAATTTATCGCGTTCTGTGGCAAACGAATCAGTTGACCCCGTGTGATCTCACTTTGAAATCCTTCTACTTTATTGGTGAATAATATCTCGAATATCTTTCCAAAAAGATTCAAAAGTAATATTGAACGCAAAAAATGGAATTATATTGTCTATGTTTCTCATTCGAACACCGAACATATTTCTTCAATTAAAATATCATTAAAATCTTCGAATTTGAAAACGAATATAACACGTTTTGACGATTTTTGTTTAAAGTTGCAGAGAAATGTTTATTTGCAATACCATCAGATTGTTAATTAGATAGGGGTTGTTACTTGCTCAAAACGAAATAAAATGGACAAGAAAGTCAAAAATATTGTTCGAGAAATGTGATCCTTGGGATCAAATACGAAAATATAACAGCGAGAAAATAAGAGCTAAAATATATCATACAATGTTTCTCCATGTGAGGATTGAATTTATTCCGGTGGTAAACAACTACGTATACGTATCTGTTATTTTAAAAATCCTCTGTATCTGCAGAGTAGAAACGTAATAGAGATACATTTTTCACATCGTTCTTTTTCCCTTAAAGGGGAATTTACTCGTTTCATACTTCTTGTGCCTTTTTTTCGGGAAGGATAAAATACAGCAACTCTGAAAAGAAGTCGCTGATAAATGTAAAGCTCTGAAATCAAGAGAAATGTTGTATCTGATGGGTTGACAACGTTTTGCGCGAAGCTCGCTGCAGGTTCCTTTGAATGCAGAGGATTTAAAGTAAAAGAGACGTATTACGCGAGTCCAACCGAAGAAGTCCCGGGTGCGTAGTTGGCAGGTCTGTCACGTCTACTAAAATCCTATCGCTGAAGTAGCAAGAGCGGATCAGTTGCATCCGGGTCATTCGATACGGGCAATGTAATGAAAGAGAGAAAAAGCGGAAGGTACAGAGGACAGAAAAAGAGACCCATGGGAGGTTTCACAACTTTCTGCGAAAAAAGCAACTTTAGTTAGAATTTGTTTAAGGTGGAAAAAATTTTTAATTCTGCAATTTACTATTGATTAGTCAAGCCTCAGAATTTCCACAAATATCTTATAATAGTTGAAAGCTTTCTAAAAGAAGTATCAACATTGTTCAGAATTTTTAACAGGATATACAATAAATGTCTCATTTAAAGTGTATCAAATTCTTTTTTGGGCTTTAGCCAGTTTTTTTCTTAAAATTTTGAACTATCGGATAAATTGAAATAAAAATATTGAAATAGATATGATGTAAAACATTTTGTAGATAGGTATTGAAAAAATTTCTATTGGTTTTCGAATGGTTGAACTATCGCTCGATTCCAGCAGAACAAGAATCTAACTTTTTGTTATATGCTACAGTGCTCTAAAGGTATTACTTCTACAGTATCTTTGAAGCGATGGAGTAGACGAAAAACTTGAATTCTTCTTCAACTGGAACAAAACGATATTTCACTACAGAGTCAATAGTTTTAGAAAATTTCCATTGCATTTTTTATTCGAAAATTCAGTGTAAAATATTTTTCAACGAACTATCTGCGAACTTTGCTTAACTGGGCGTAATTTAGCTGACAATTTTGTGGTAATGAAATTGTCGAACCAGTATATTAAACATCGCATCATTGGCATAACTTGAAATTTACTTGACGCTCCATAAATCTCGATTTTCGATATAAAGATCTAATCAGCTTTATAACGAAAACAAATGAAAATGAGAAAAATGTGGAAAAATGATAAGACTACCTATAAAATTATTTGCAGGGAAGTTAAGTCTTTTTGCTTCCTATAAAGTTCAATAATAATGTCAATTTCAAGTTATATAGAAAGAGAGAACTCTCCAGTAAGAGTTCCTTTAATCGATTTTCAGCATCTTCAAATTAGTGTTCTTTCTCTATTTGAAAAAACGAAAAAGAGGAAAAATAAAAGAACTGAAAGAAGACTCAACATTGGTCAAATGCCTATCGTCCTCCTACTTGCTTATCTCATTCCTCATCTCTTTTCCTCTTTCTTTAATTTTTTATCCTCGCAGAGTCTCTTTTCATTCACTCCTAAATCCTTTCCCAATTCCTATTTCTTCTCATGAAAATTGAACCGATTCTGCGATTCGTGAAATATCGATTCCCTCGCGATTCCGATTATATTTCGTTGGAAAGCGGAAATGCGGTGAACATGTGAGGTAAACGTGGGGCTGACATTTGGACCTTTATTTTCTCTTGTGCGCGAGGGTGAGAAATAATTCCGGTGAGAAAACCGCGGATCGAACTATAATTTCGCAGGTTTATCCGTCGACGAAAAGGCAAAAACGTCGAGAGTTCGCGTTCGTCCCTTATCGCCGATTATTGCTGTCTACTATAGACGATGAATAAAAGAGATTCTACCTCAAGAGCTTGAATTGCAGAGGTATGCTCCTGAGACATTCGCATTGTCACTGAATGAGAAGTCCCAGCGCTAATGGGATTCCTCCCTGCATCACCGCAAAGCGCGTTTTGCATTTTGCTTTCTCGTCTCTCATTTCTTTCAAGGAGATACTCTTTGAAAAATTAATTTACAAAGATAAATTTTACTTTTAGAAATACTCGCAACATAATCAAAAGGCTCCTAGGAGCCTTTAATTTAAATTTTCTTACTACCTTTACATTCCACAATAATAAAGATTCATCATCTGTAATGAATATTTATTGATGTGGATAAAAAATGTATTTTATAAAATGTATAAACTTTCTATGAAAATGTGTATATAAAGCAAACTCTAAAACAAATTTCTAAAGACAAATTATATCGCGATTTTAGCATGCTAATTGTAAATTGTTTATAATATGTGAAGAGATATTTTATTTGACTTGCTTTGCTAGATTTAATAAGTACTTCACTAATCCCTTTTACATACAAATCCTCTATTTTAGCTTAAGATCGTAAATTTTCCAGTAAAATATGTCATTAAAATTGAAAATACTGTACTCTTCACTGGAATTTTGAATAAGTGAGCAATTACCCAAAGCTAATATCAGATTTAACGGAAATTGAATTAAAGCTCTATCCTTCAAAAAGTAGTTAAGTTCTTTCACTTTTTTCTTTTAATAAAGCCTATAAAACTAAAATACTTTCAGAAGTTATTGAATTCTTTGCAATAAATTATATACGAGAATTTACAACTTAATATTTATCCATTAAACTGAGATAATCCCTTAAACTTGTAGAATGAGTCGAGATGTAAAATAGTCAATATATAATTTATTTATCGCTTAAAATGAAAAATGTTATTTTATATTCCTCATCAGGAAAATTTCATAAGAGTTATAAAATAAAAAAACACACACGCAATGCCTTCATATGTGTAATCCGGAAGAAATAAATGATTTAAGCTGCTATAGATCAATTGAAATAATCAAACATTTATGGACCATGAAGAGTACTATTCGCGTTTTGATTTTGTTTCACAAAGGCTTATAATATAAGTCATGAAGATTAACTTGAATATAAATCGAGAATCAAAATAACATTCATTACTCATATTGAACTCATCCACTCAATCAACAATACTCTCTTCTATATATTATTATTATTATTCCTAAATAGAACAAACTTCGAAAAATCTCTTTACGTATGAAATAATAATTTTACACAAAAGAAAATGAAAATGTCAGAATATAAAAACAACGACAAAGAACGTAGTAAAATAAAAAGGAAAAAAATTGAAGCCTCATAAATACTCTATACCGGTTATTTACTAGAAAAACAGGACATTCAAAGAAGAAGAATGACTTTAAAAATTGCATTTCTTTGGAACACTGACTGACAATTTAATTATACTTTTATACATTTCTGAGTTCACTTTCCGACCAACTGAACATCGTAACTCAGTCCAGTATTGTTCTCCGATACTTTAGAAAAATATTACTTCAATTTAACACAGCAGTTTATGCTCAGGAGTTTTTTCCTTCACAATTTTAACTATTTCAATTATTCTTTCAAGGAAGTTCTTCCTAGGCATCGTTTCTATTTTTCATGAATATTAAACTCCACGATATTGAAACTATGGTAACGATGCTTCGTACCAAAGCCAAGTTTCAATTAAAAGCATTATAACTTTATTTTTCAACGAGTAAAAAATGCCTTTTAATCAATAGCATAAGCTAAGCATCAGAAAAACCTTCTTTTAACTTTTTCTCGGTAACTCATTTCTAATACGAACTCACAAGATATTTTTTCTTCAAAAAGTTATTTTTTCATTCTCTTTTTTATATCATAAAGCAGTTCAAAGCCATTAATGGACACAGTTTCTTTCCTTATATCTCTTATTTACTTTTTTTTTTCGAGACAAAGTAGAAAAGCTACGATAAATTTGATTTAAGTAGTACTCACCCGAGTTCGGTTGGCCATTGCTGTTTGGACGTGCTGAAGGTGCTCCATCCCTAGCTTCAACTTCCAAAGCATAAGCTCCCTGCTTTTCACGATCGAAAACAACTTTGGTGAAAACTTCTCCTGTTTGCCTGTTGATCTCGAAAAAACCTTTTCCCTCATTTCTGTCACTATCCACGACGTAGTAAGTAACCTGCAGAAAAATATCAAATTAAAATAATATTAAATACTATTACAAATACTATTTAAAGTACTATTTAAAAATTCTTTCCAGCTTGCTGGATTAAGAGCTGAAATCGTCCAAAATTTATAATTCCAGGAAAATCTTGGATCTGGAGACTAGTCCAGCAATCGAATTATGCAGAGGGAATCCTGGGTTTGAAAGCCAGATGCCGGATTTACTGACTTTCCCAAATAATTCACGAACCGAGTGCGCTCTACGTATATCCATAACGGATTAATATTCCCTGCGAACATGAATTTTCGCACGAAACGTGTAACGGAAGGTAATGGGCTTTTGATATGTCGGCAAGTATTTTACAGATCACTCTCTAAAATGAATCCTGGCTCGTTTATATGTTTTACGAAAGCCTCACATTTCCATATGAAAAGAGAATCTCGCATTAAATTTTATCGTTTTTCGATTTGAAAGTACTGTTTCACGCATATTAATGCAAACGTAGCACGAAGATAATACCAGAGAGACTAGCACTCAGTTCGTGTACTAAACTTTATACAGTACTTGAAGTATTCAAGATTATAAAATATCAGCAAAAATTAAACGATTTGCATAAAGTGCTCTTCTTTTCGGATATGCAAACTATGCAAAAACTGCTATAGAACATTTTTTATCGTAAATTATTGATGTTAAAACTTCGTCAGGCATAAATAAAGGGCAAATTTATCTTCCCCAAATTTACTCTCGCAATAATAAATATTTTTTGCTAAAACAAGACCATTTACTTCGGTTTCGGAGGTAAATGGCCTAGTGTTAGCAAAAAATATTTAATATTGCGAGCGTTAAGTTGAGGAAAATAAATTTTCTCTTACAGTAAAATATTTAAGGGTGTTGAAGCCAAGTTCTAATCTAAAAATTGGATTTCTTCATTTTACTCAACAAATATTAAAGGAATTTCTTCCCTCTGTAGAATTAATCAATTTTTAACTACGACTTATGTGTACAGAGCGAGAGAATATCTAATTCATCATAAAAACCTAATTCTATTTTTTAAGTTCAATGAAAATATTCAATTTTGAAGTTAGATTTTTAATTCTTCGTTTTATGTAAAAAGTATCCAAACTAAATTTTTTTTCGCTCTGTATGCAGTTTTATATTTGAAAAAAGATTAGTGCTATAGAGCGAAAAAATATTTATCTATAATTTTCGTTCAGTAAAATGGAGAATGGAATTTTGAGCTTAACACTTAGGTGCAGCGTTCTTAATACAAAATAGAATAATGTTAGGGGGAGAAATATGAAGTTTCCCAAGCCGGAAATTCAAGTTGGCAATGTAGCTTATAATAATGATGGAAACTGAGACAAACCTCATTATTTGGGAAGGTTCCATCCTTGTCGATGGCATTGACTTGGGTTACTTTGCTACCAATGGGTTCACCTTCCAAAACCGTTTCCTGTTCTCGTTCTGTGAAGAGAGGAATTTCATCATTCACATCCTCTAACATGATGTACACAGTTGCTTCTGAGGCCAACTGTTGTGCTCCATTATTCTGTGGAAAAATAAATTAATTCTAATTAATTTCCTCATTATTATTAATTTCACAATTATGACTGCAGTTCTGATTCATTTTCAAACAATTGTGCATAAAAGTTTATAAAGCACTGATTTAATTTGATTTGATTTTGATTAAAGCATTTAAAATAGAACAATTATGCAATTTTAAATTAAAATCTTAGCTATCTTGTTCTGTACTTGTACGTTGTTAAAGTCAAATGCAATGTTTCTGTAAACATGCTCTTAATAATGCATAGTAATAACAGTGAGTTGAGTATACTTGAATGCACTGAAACAGAGGATGAAAATTGAATTCCTGATGCCTTTATAGCAGTCGTAAAGACTCAAATAGCAAAGGACCTACCTCGACACGTATAGTGAGATTGTATTCCTTTATGCTCTCGTAGTCTAAAGGCTGATTGACCTTTATATCTGCCCATGTGACCGAATTATCGGATCGTTGTTGGAGATAAAAGGTGTGTAATTTGTTGGTTTGCGCCGTGGATCCAGGCATTAAGCGGTAAAAAACCACCGGATTATTTTCAATGCCAGAGCTGTTGACACAAGGAAAAGCCGATTAGAAAGAGAAGAGAGGAATTAAAAGGGCGTGCAAGCGAGACAATACGAAACGGAAACAGAAACGAGAACGGAAACACTCCTAATTTGTCAGATATGTGTAATGAATATATAATGTACGTATATGAAAAGAACTTTAGTATAAAACTTTTATATAAAACAAAAGTTATTTTCAAACTAAACTTCATTTTAAATTAAATTTATTTGAAAAAAATTTTGATCAAATTTCAATACAATTGATGAAAAGAAAATAATAATTTTTTTGCAACTCGTGTGGGTGCGCAAATACGCACGTAAAGGCGCACGTACACGTAGCATTCTTATAATGAATCAATGACAATAAAACGACTCTGAACGAAAGGTCGCATGCGATACGTGTTGAAAAAAATGGTCAAAAATCCTTCTAAGAAAAACACATCTAAGTATATTTACGAATATTGTGAGTTTACCAAACGCGCCACTTTCACGTCTTCGCCTTCTTTTTTTTATTTCCGTTTCAGAACGTCAATATAGGCTTTCCTTGCTTCTCTAGTTTCAAGTTACTCTCGTATCACTAATGTTATATTTCTACCTATTTTTCAATATTTTTACGACTAAGTCCTATGTGTATGAGGCATTAAGTACTTCTCTAGTAGGGTGGTTCACTTTCTAAATAATAAAATTTCAATTCAAAACACACCCAAGTCCAATTTCTTCCTTTTGGTAAAAAAACAATCTCTAATTTCAAATTTAATTTCAAATACACAAAGAAAAAAAGGATAGGTCATGAAATCTCCCCTATATGCAATTCAAATATTGGAAGTAACTCAAATATCGAAAGATCCCAATTTTGTGTTAAGGTTTAGGAACTAACACTGCTTCATTTGATTTAATTATTGACTTTTAAGAACTTTTAAGATAAGGGAACAACTTGGGCTAGGGTTTGTATGAAAATTAATTATTTTTGCACCACCCTATTGTCTAGCTACTGGCCACGCGTTCGCTATTATTTATTTAGCTTAGTGGGCAATTCACTTGCATTGTTGTTTATCTGAGGCCCTTGTTTATCGAGTGTTAGTATGTTTCTCTTTGTGTACAATTACATTTGTGTGTCAACTCGTCTGCATATCTACGCTGAACATATCAATCGTCAGATGTCGGTACGAAGTTTCCTTGTACCTTCAATCTACAAGTTCTACAAGTAGGCTTTACATATTTACCTTTGCGGAGACTGTATATACTGTAATTAATCATGTGTTATCCTGGGAATGTGCACTCTGTATATTACATTTCATGTCCTTTGTCGAGAACTGTTTAGGTATTTCAGTTACGCGTTGATGCACTAGTGACTAGTCATACAGTACCCTGACCAGTCCTTTCCATTTGTTTCATCAAAATAGCAATCTGTTGACAATACGAACCAGAGGTTTCCGGGTTTTGATTTAAAGCTCGAATTTATGGTCTTTTTGGAAATTCAAGGTGGCTGTATTTGTTTTTGTTTTAGTTTCAGTTCGTGTTTTGAATGAAAATGACATTGAAACTGTTTGTTAAAAGAATAATTGAGTGACACAATCGAAAGAAAAACAATAGTGCTTTTTCCTCAGTTCAATTTTAATTACTTTCAATTAATTTACTTTCTTTTTCTTGAACTTTCAAATGACAAATATGAAAAGATAAATGATTATAAAATCTGAACTCTACTGTTTCCGAGATAGTTTCTTGAGTAAAGTGCTCAAATTGTCTAAGAAAACATATAATTTAAATATCTATAGCGTTCTTGTTCCTTATATGAATATTTGTTTATGTTCAGCGAGTTTTGCACACGAGTGTTTGTTAGTCGCTTAAGCGTGAAATGTACCTGACCAATGCACGTGTGCGTGTATTAGTGTTACGCCTATAATGATGAAATATAATAGCTCAAAGCAATTTTGCGTGAAAACAAGAACCGCCGCCTTATTGCCAGAGAATAATTAGGCTGAGGAAGATAAAGTGGAGATTAAAAAACTTTAAAACTCCCGAACCCACGTGGAACTTTTCATTCGTGTTTAATAAAATTACTCATGTATAATGTAATATTGGAAAAATTTCACAAAACCTAATTATGAAATGTCTAAAGTGAATGTTGTGATTATATTATCATGTTAAAAATGAAGTAAAATGAGTTGTCAAATAAAAAAAGTATATTCCTTCCTCTCTATTAAATTCAAACCTGAAATACCTTTGCCTGTCACGTTAATTGTTATTTGCCAGAATTAAATTCCACTTGGGTTTTTTATTCAGTGATTTTTGATTGATTAAAAAAATTCAGTAGTGCGCGGTGAAAAATATGGTGTGTGCGTGTCGAATAGCATCCAATTTATTCGTCAAGTTAAAAAAAAATCAAGATTTATCGTCTCCGTTAGAAAAATTTCGAAAACAAGCCAATTGGGTAAAAACAGCGTTTCTTGAGTTTTCGATATCACGATTGGTAGTTTTTGATTTTCAAAGTCGTTACACTCTATCTATAACTTGCATCTACATTTCTTCTACACTCAAAAAAATGTCAAATTTCTGGTTAAATATGCCCTTACAATTTTTCTGATTAAAGTAAGCAGATATCTGGTTATTTTAATCAGAATTTCTAGTTAAAACAACTAGAATGCTGGTTAAATCGATTAGAAAAAATAGTAAGGGCATGTTTAACTATAAATCTGGTTAACTTAACAGGAAATTTTTTTGAGTTTAGTAAATTCACTTTGACTCTATCGACTATTTTATTATTTAATTCTTTCATTTTTTTACGAACAGCACTAGTAGAAAAAACAAAGGTTACTACGCTCTCCAAGAACATGAAAAAAGCAACTGACGAAACATGCCCAAAAATCAGTTCTGGCATTCCGGTCGACTCTTCTATCTCAATTACGTATGCAAGATTCTGCGAATGAAAAAAAAAATAATAAATGGGCTATGGATCAATAAAAAATAAATTGGACGATGGATTTATGAGGCGTAGTTAAGAAACGGACTACTCTATACGTTTCTCTTCTTTCCTAGAAAATGAAGTTACGCGTTGAGTGGGGAATTTTGAGAAAATGCCAATTGTCACAAAAAACCACCAAAAAAGCAAAAACTGGGTTTCCAGAAAGCATCTAGTCGAAACATGCCCATAAATATTCTCTCGGAACATCTAACAATGATTTTCTATATAAATACCTTACGCTCTTGTTGAGATTCGTCAGTACACGTAAAAAACGAATTTTTTTTTTCTCGAAAAGCAAAAAATTAACCGTGTAAAATTCGTTTGTAAGTTTAAATTACATTATCAGTTGTTGAATTTAAAATAAAAATGGTATAACAAATTTACTGAGATATTTAGTTTTCAGTTTTAAGTACTGTTGTATTTTTGTATAACGAATAAAAACTTTGATGTCACGCAATCTGTACCCTGTTGGTCCTCGTTGTTAGAATTTTGTATAAGTGGTGTGCGATTTGTTATGCACACGTCTTTTAAAAATATTCAAACTTTACGATCTTTTTAATTGAAGAACATTTTTGCTTTTTCGGCACTAAGTACATCATTTGCTCGTTGTACATCAACTTTTATTTCAAATCAGTAATTGTATTCAACTGAAAAAAAATATTATTCTATGGTTTATAAAGAAATACTAAATAAACATTTTATGAAGGTCAGAAAGGAAGAAATCACAAATTTGATAAAATAAGCGAATTTATGTTCATAAAAACTTTCAATAAAAGAAACTTTATGCACAAAGTTTTGATATGTCATAGAAGCAGAATCAAAAAATTAGATAAAAGAGTACAACGAGCAAAGAGTGCAAGCCACAGAAAAAACGTAAAATCATTTTGGGTATTTCAATTCTACATATTTTACTTTTTAGAAAATGTAAATAATAGGAAACTCTTTAACTTGGAATAATGCTCGAAGAAAATGATCCTGCGTTTTTCTGTGAGGAAAAGTGCACTGTGATAAAAATTCATCACTCGAAGGGATGAAAAGATAGACAACGAGGCGGGTCATCGTGAACAGCCACACACCGAAAAAAGACGTGCATCGAGTGTATGACGCGTGAAAAAGACGTGTCCGGGTGTTACTTTTAGGAAACGGATATAGTGTCGATGCACCTAACACGACAACGGTACTCGAAATTCTGAATTGAGCGTTTACCGGTAATCGGTTTTAACAATTTGGTGATAATCTACGTGATCTAAATTCAATTAAAACGAATCTACCCAAAACCTGAATTAATATAACGAGAATGGCAATCACACTTCACAATCTGTAGAAATTTATTTAGTCAAATTCAAACTTGATTGTTACGAGTTATGCTTCAGATCAAAAAAATTCAAAAAAATGTTCTCGCAAAATAAAGTTATGCAAAATTGCAATATTCAGAAATTGCTACTCTTTCAATCTGAATCAGTATGCATTTAATTAATTGAATTAGTAACCATATATTTGACTACTAAATTAGTCATTTATTCATTTTCTATGCTAAATGAAATAGTAAGTCATTTATTACCAAAGTGAATTAGTAAGAAAAACTTACTATTTGAATTGTTTATTATGAATGAATTTAGAGAATTTAGAAAATTCTAAAAAATTTAGAGAATTTCCACAAATTTTGAGGAATTTAAAAAGAATTTGTAGAGCTTTAAGGAATTTCATGAAATTTTAAAGGATTGTAAAGGTTGTCGTGGGATTTTGAGGAATTTCAAGAGATTTTTATGATTTTTAGAAGCTTTTATGGAATTTTAAGAGATTTTGACCAATTTTAAGAACTTTTGACGAATTTCAAGTAATTTTAGCGGATTTTAAAATTCCTCATGGTATTTTAAGGAAGAATTTAAAGAATTTAGAGGATTCTAAAAAATTTAGAGAATTTCGACAAATTTTGAGGTATTTTAAAAGAATTTGTAGAGCTTTAAGGAATTTCAAGAGATTTTTATAATTTTGAAAAGCTTTTATGGAATTTTAAGAGATTTTTACCAATTTTAAAGTCTTTTAACAAATTTCAAGTAATTTTAGCGGATTTGAAAATTCCTCATGGAATTTTAAGGTATATAAAAAGATTTTCATAATTTTAAAAATATTTCCTGAAATTTCAGAGATTTTGAAAAATTTTACGTGATTTAAAAATTTGTCTTGATATTTTATGGTAAAAGCTTTTTACGATGTTTAAAAAATTTCATAATTCAATTACACTACTATTAAGGATGTTGGAACCAAGTTCTAATCAAAAAATTCGATTTCTTCATTGTACTCAACAAATATTAAATTTGGAATGTTCTCTCTCTGTAGAAATAACCAATTTTTAACTAGAATTATGCGTACAGAGCGATAAAACATCTAATTCAAATATTTTTCAAGTAAAATAAAAATATTCAATTCTGAAGTTAGATTTCTAATTCTTCGTTTTATGGATAAAGTATCGAAACTAAATATTTTTTCGCTCTGTATGCAGTCTTATATTTGAAAAAAGACTAGTGATACAGAGCGAAAAAATATGTATCTATAATTAAGTAAAATGGAGAATGGAATTTTTAGCTTAACACTTATGTCCAACGTCCTTAATAAGTAAGACTTAACAAATTCAGATAGAGAGAGTACATGAAAATGGAGTAAAAATTTCAACAAAAAGTGATACGTGATGAAATCATTGGTTGCGGTGAACTAATTGATCCGAAAAAGAATGCAAGGCCCACACCGAAAAAGATCTACTCTCTACCACAACCTGGACCGATTACCGGTACACATGATTGCAAAACACCGTTGGTGTAAGGTATATATATAATAAAGTAATAATGGTAATAATGATAATAATAAAATTGTATGTGTAACGATGTGTAATGTGGGTTTCGTACACAATATCAATTAACGTGCACAAGAACAATATACTGCCACGAGATTGCGTGCAGGGCGGGTTTTTCGTGCAGCCGCACGGAGCATTAACAGTGTGACAGACCTGGCTTTAATAGACACAACTTTAGCCCCAACGGCTACGTTCTCTTTACAGTAGATCGGACCATACACTACGTGGTCCCATACGGGTGGATTATTCGCACGGTCCACAACGTCAATCTGAACCTCCACCGTTCTCGACAAGGGCGGGTAGCCCTTGTCTTGGGCCATCGCCTCCAGCTTGTATGTCTCGCGCTACACCAGACGCGGTATACAACAAATGGAAAAAAACAAAAACAGCATCGTTAGTCAGGCTCTCATGGCATGATTTTGCATTTTTTTCATTTTCATTTTCATTTTCATTTTCATTTTCGAGTTTGGACGACTTGAGAGAAGAAAAAAAAGAGACAATCGGGTCGGCGGCTGAGCTGGAGGCTGGAGGAGAGGGGCCCTAAAATCGATCCGGGTCCTGATCAACAATCGTAGGCGTGATCCCGTAGTACCTATATTATTTCCATTTCTATTTAATTGACTTATGATACGCATACTTTTTGATAAAGAACACACTTGTCTGAGTCTCCACGACCTGCACGTCACTCTTGACCTGTGCACGAGTCGTTAGATAAAGTCGATGTTGGATGTGGATTCCTTACGTGGTCTACTTGTGAGAGAGTGGTTCGTACAGCACGTGTGTACGATGACTTTGTTAGGTGATATTGTATATAGTAGAGTATGTATAACTAGAAATATATGCATATAGATTTATACAGCATAGTATTATAATATATATATATATATATATGTATTAATACGAAGGATATTGATATAAAGGAGTATGCTGAGCGATCTACCACGCACGCACACGCCGCGCTTAACCATGCCTGCTCTTCAAGGGTCTGAAAAAGGAAGTAGTGAAAAGTAAAAGAAAAGGGGGAGTTACAGATACAGGAAGGGTCCTACACAAGGACCAAGTGTCCTTCTACTTTTTTGGTCTCCAGTTTCAACTTAACTCCAAAGAACTCAATTGGCATCTCCCTGTATCAGTACTAGAATATAAATATATATTTCCAACAGTCTTAAACAAGAGCAGTCTTGCAACAAGATCCACCAATTGAATTTTTCCGAGTACAACAAGAAAGAGGTACAAAGCTATTTAGAATGAAACGATTTGTAGTGTAGATGTCACTAAGTGTGTCCACCCAGTTGAAATCATGCATTGCCACATTCCTGCAAATCATGATGTTCATCTTATCCGAGAACTGCTCAGCATCAAATTAGAAAAGAAATGAAATCTCTAGTCCTTAAAGATGAAATTTCTCTTGAGAATCTAGAATGTAATTTGAACCGCGAGTTAGAACTCATAATTGCAATCTCTGTGAACAATGTATACCTGTATTAGGTCTTTTTTGTGTGGTGATGAAGAAAATATGGCAATGTAAAAAGGCGATATAAAAGAGGGATGGTGGAGGTCAACAGAGCATGGCTTGGCACGACATGTCTTGTCTCTGGTGATGTCGTGGCATACAAACCTGGCTTTCACCTGCGTCACCTTAGTACCCACTGTGACATTTTCTTTGATGTGAATGGGGCCGTATACGCTCTGATCCCACTTAGGAGGGTTACTGTTTCTGTCTACGACGTCTAACTCAACGTCCACGTCTGCGTACGAGGGTGGTGTCCCTCTGTCGGAGGCACGTACTCTCAGGCGATACCTGTCTCGCTATTGGCAAAACATGGGCCGTCAAGTTACAGGACACTTTGGGACACTGTACAATCGTTTACGATCAAAATCATAGCTTCAATCATTTCCAGAAAAAGAGACAGTTCATGAGATAGTGACAGATCCGAGCTGGTGACCATTATTCCGATGGACAACAAAAAATTAACTTTACAAACTCAAATTTACTCTCAGACGAAAATTTAACTTCTAAACTCAAACTTGACTTTATAAAATCAAAGGAAACTGAATTTAAACTGTAATTCAACCCAGCGTGGCAGATATGACTTTTTTCTTTTGAATTTTGAATTGGTATAATAACCATGCTGGGTTTATCTTTATAACTGAATTTGTACAGTGGTAGAACAATTTGTACAGAAACTTTACAAACTCATCTGAACTCAAATTCTACAGAAAGAAAGAAGAAACCTGCTGATCCTTGCGGAAAAAACTTATTGGGGATTGGAGTAAAACTTCTAAAATGCAAACTATAAACAAAAGAGAGTCTCAGTTGTCCGAGTAAAAACTTAAAAACGATAATAAAATGAAAGAGGATAAAGATGATAGTCGATTGAGATGAGATGATTAGATGATTGGCATCAGCTGTGAATCTTCAAATTACTCCCAATAATTTTTTAGTCCGTAAGGAGTACAGGAGTCCGATTAGGTATCTGGACGACGATACCTGGTCGACAGACAAGACCTTGTTGGTTCTGGAACACTCAAATCTGTGTTATCAGACAAGGCACAAATCTCGTGATTAATTATAATTTTACTGGTGAGAGAGAGTGTTTTCTGTTGTGAATATATATATATATATGTCGACGACTTTCGTCGTCCAGTACCTTACCCGACTGCAAAAAAATGTGTATATATGTACATCGCGCTTTGTAAATTAATAATAAATTATGAGGAAATTAGATTAATGAAAAATTAGAATCAGACTAAAAATAAAACACAAAATTCACAAACACAAGTCACCATTAAGGATAACACAAAAGCGAATAGATTACAAAAACTCAAAAGTAGAAAAGTACTAAAGTAGGAATGGAAAATAATTTTTAAGTACGAGAGTATGATTGTACAAATGTACAGTTTGTACAAATGGTCCAGAGGAGAACCATTACTTAACAAATGTTGACAATTTGAAAACCGACGAAATTATTGGGGTGTCAAATTCCGTTTATATTTTCGAAAAACTCTAAAATCTATTTGGATTTAGCAACAAACACCAGTTTTGTAAAATTTTGGTTTCTTGGAATATGATTTACACTTTTGTCAACAAATGTAAAATTTGTACAAACGTACTAACGTACAAACATACAACGATACGAAGACCAAAGAAACAATTTAAAAAATAAAAATGAAAATGAAAAATGAGACCTAGGATAGGTCCTTCTAGGTGAACTGAAAGAAGGCTCTCAAAGAGTTAGCAGCGAGCGCTATGTCAAGAATGTGATATTGTATACAATTTAAATATGGCCTTGAGCAAAGAGTGAAACACAAAAAGGTTCCTACTTACTGGAAAACAGCCCTTTTTTGTTTCATCAAATCCGAAGAAAGTAAATGGTGCAATAAACACAAACATAAACAATATAAAGAAGATCAAAATTAGTCTTTTTACGAAATCAACCAATGGCAGGCATTTTCATGCAAGCAGAATGCGTTAAAGAGGCGGTTAGGAAAATTAGAGGAGAAAAGGTTTCTGGTTCGAGGATAGGAAAGGCTAAGTTTTGTTGAGGGTCCAACAAATTCTGACGACCCTTCGTAAGATTCGTTAACGACACTTCTAAAAACCGATGGACGTTACGTGTCTGTTTTGGTTCTCGACAGTGGTATGCTGCCCCAATCACAGAAGAAAAAATGTCACACAACGGACAGTTTCTTACGGGCTATGCGCATTTGCTCTCGTTAAAAAAAATATTTATGAGAGGTGATGAATTGGAAAAAATTATCATACAGGATTAAACTGAAACGCCCCTTTAGTAGAAATTCCATTTGCAAGAAAATATTACACAATAATATACAATTTAATCACTTCTACTTTCTTTTCTCAACCTTAAACAATTACCAACTTGGAAATTTTCAAACAACAGCGTTAAAAATTGACAAAGAAGTAGTTTTAATTTAACTATTAAAATTAAATAGTTTGCTACTCAAAGTCTGGAAAAGAAAGATAATTTTTTTAAGATTGAAGAAAATATTTGAATAAAAGATAATATTGACATCAAACATGAATTACAACAATTTATAGTTCAGATTCTGAATGAGTTTTAGAGTAGTTTTTTTTTACATAGGATAGAATGGTTATTATTTATATATTATTTGGTGTAATATTAACACTCGGGGCTGAATGACGAAAAAAAATAGTTTACAAGAGAGCTTGGATCATAATTCAAAGGAAACATTATAAAAGAAATAGGAAGAGACTTTGACCTTTCAAAAAAGAGGAAAATAAAGAAAGAAAACGAAAAAACGTGAAAATGAGAGGACAGGGAGCGAGAGCGAGATCCGTTCCTGTAAAGGCTTCAAAAACACATTCATATAAAATATGCAAGCATGTTCAAAAATTGTTTATGTCTGATGCACCACAAAATGCGTAGAAGTCGGTGTACACCGTACGTGGGGCTCAAAAATAGTCGTTCCCACCTGCTCCTGGAAGTTCAAAAAAACATCACTTCCATTTTTCAAAAGTTCACATTAGTTCTGCTTACGAAGATATTAGACTCAGTTGGTTATTCGAAATTTGAAATTTTTTTTAAATAGGGATTATTGGGCACAGAAATTAATTATTAGTAAAAGATTAGTTATTGGGTACATTAGTTATTAGTTACTGATAAAACAAGTGCACACGTTTTAGCGATCGACGATCCTATAGAACCGTACACGTACCATTATTCGCGATTATTCTTCCTTTTTCTTTCACTTTTCTAAATATTTATTTCTCTAAAGTTGCTTCTGAATTACGATGAGTTTAAATTTGAAAAAAACCCGGCGCGGAAAAGTCGTTTTCGGTGATAGGAATTTTGCACGTTTTGGATTTGGGCACACAGCTTCATCGAGCGAGTCGGTCAGCTTTTACTCGAGAGTAGTATTTTGACATGAAAAAAATGGCCCGAATGGTCGATCGATTCAGGTACGTGAAGCATTTGAGGAAATCAGGCATAGCTAAGTATTTACCATAGTGAACACATTGTGCATATCAATGGGAATAAAATTCTATACAAGTGCCGTACAAAAGAAACTCATTTCGTTGCATATTAGTGATGAGGAAATAATCATATCGGTCAAACGTATTAATACAAGTCTTCCGATTAGGCAACTAAACGGATTTGTGTTAAACGTAAGTGAACGCAAATATAGAATGTCGGCAGAAGGTGTACACTCAAGTTCAATGATATTCTACAACAAACTACTCGATCCCTGAAATATCAGCATCTAACTCATGGTTGTGTATGACCAGCGATATATTACAAGCGTGAAATGGCTTTTGCATTATTGGCGTACCAATTGTTAGATTGACTCGTTCATAAGGACGTATTTCAGGAATCGACATATATATTTATATATATGTATGTACTGTCGTTGATTTTAGCGAGATCGGCTCGTGAGTATCATTATTATTACTTCATTTTTTTTTTGTTTAGAAAAAAACACTTACGTCCAATGGCTTCTTCAAGACGATCCAACCAGACTCTGGTTGAATCTCAAAGTACTCTAGACCCTGATCATTGTGAGGAGCACTTAAGGAATACATTATGGCGCCGTTATTATCCGCATCTTCGTCAGAGGCTGATACTCTCAGGATGTTAGTTCCTATGCTGGCATCTTGTTTCACATTTTCAACGTATTTCTGCAAATTTCGTATCAATTAGAGTATTATCATAAATAGGGGGAAATCACAATTTCCAGTAGCAAGACATCAATACATTTTTCATGCTTTTAGAATCTAGGTCAATCCGGGTTTAAGCTTCTCAATTGTTTCCAGAACAGATATCGAAATGTTGTAAGCTAAAAGGTACAGAGCGGGAAAACTGATTGATGTAAATCTGTGTATGGAAGGAGGCTGAAAAGATGGAACAATTTGTATACTTTTACCAATAAAATCAGAAACTTAGTGTTTGACTTGAACCTTTCTTATTTGCGGAATTCGGCTCTAGAGTGAAAATGTCTTTTTTATTTGCTCACCTGACGATCAAACAAGGGCGGATTGTCGTTTATGTCTGTTATCTCAACCGTGAAGGAGCAAACCCCTTCTAAAGATGGCTCTCCTTGATCCGTTGCTTTCACAGTTACCGAGACAAACTTTCCATCATCTCCTTCTCTGTCAAACACCTACAATAACATTTTCATTATTAATTTGTAAATCTATTAAGAATCTATAGGCTAACTAAGAATTTTTTCCACTTAAAAATCGTACCTTATTCGTAGAAACCTGACCAGTTTCTTCGTCGACAGTGAATTTAGTCCCCTTTTGATTAGGTTGTTGTACAATTGAGTATTTCACCTGTCCATTGACTCCTTTATCCTCATCAGTGGCCTGAACCTTGATCACTGGACTTCCATTGGGAGCACCCTCTTCCACTTTTGGATAATAAGTACCACAATCTTTGAAAACTGGTTTGTTATCGTTGACATCTGTTATAAAAACTACAACCACAGCAGTACTCGTGTGGATATTTTGGTCCCCATGGAAACAGCAAGCTCCGTCATCCATCGCTGTCACATTCAATTCATATTTATCTCGATCTAAGGAGATGTCCTTCCCATCTAGACGAATTACACCCGTGATTTCTTCAATGACGAATTGACCTGAATTTGTTCCTCCTCCCACAAATCCGAAACGAACGTTGTCACCGTCCTTGTCCGAGGCAACAACAGTTGTTACTAATGTATTTGGTCCAGCATTCTCATCCACGTTGGGAGTGTAGACCTGCTGTGAAAATTTCGGCTCTTCGTCGTTTTTATTTTTTGTGTAGATGCGGACCGTTGCAGTTCCAGTTTTCGAGGGTTCACCTAAAAAAAAAAAGATATTATAATACTGAATTCAGAAAATAATATTTTAAAATCTCTAAATTGAACGTTTATCAACGGTTCAAGGTTCCAATTTAAATTGCCCAGTCATTGTCACTTGCAATCAAATGCAATTGTGCAATCATTGTGCATCGAAATTGGGATTTATGTACCCCTCGCACGAAACAAATAGCCTTCAATCAAGAAGCATGACCCATTCTGAAACCCCTCTGGTGTAAAATTCCCATGAGGACCACAACCAAGATCATGAACGTTACTTATTAAATGCCATTCTAGTGAATTACTAGCCATCCCAAGATTGCTTACCTAATAATGCTTCTTCCTGTTTAGAGTTAAAAGCTTACTCTAAAATTAAAAAGACTAGACCACACAAATGGGACATTAGGAACAAAAATTGGTACATTTACTTGGAAAATGCTGACATTAGTCTCATAACAATTATAGTAGAAGCCACTTTAGAAAATGTTTAAAGACCTTCCATTAAAGGATTCCGAATAAAGTCTTCCGTTTAAGAATTCGATTACAGAACCCCAGAGACTCTTTCCAGATAAAAAGTTGATATGCTCCGTGCTCTTTGGAATGATAGGAGAGAGCGGAAGATAATCAATTGGCGGCCCGAACGTCGCAAGCCAGCTGAGAACCAATTCATTTCCGACAGTGGAAATCAACACCCGGTGGCGCTCAACGAACCTCAGGATCAGCAGCAAACCATTGCATCTCGACGGAGCGGGAGAAATAATAATAATATAATAATATAATAATTATAATAATTCTCTTCCTTTCGTTCATAAGACGCAGCCACTGAGTGCCATCTTCAAGAAGGAATACCATCATCCAAATGACCTTCCAATGCCTTTCACCAGGAGACAACCCAGCCGGCTCGCTTTGTGACGAATCAGTCTCAAACCTCCTCACCTCACATGCGTCCAGAGGCTTACCCAGAGGCTCAACATATCATTACTACAAGGGAGACTTGCAGAAACGAAGTACTTCCTAGACCTGCGATATACCTTCAAGGAAGTAGTACCGTGAGTCAGAACGTGCGAAGAAAAGCGAAGGAGCAGCAAGGACCTGCGATGTTCCTGCCAAGCATGGCTGACTGAACGGCTGTGATAAGAGCCATCAGAGCTCCCACAGCAGAACTGCCCAGATTCTCGAACCAGGACCACGAAGATCCCGAGGTGTTCCAAGCGGTGGGAGGTTTTCGGTTCTCTCTCCCTCTCCTAGAATGAGTTTCGTGAGAACCTCAATAAATACACCAGTTACACCATGATTATGCAACTAAGCACACAACTCTACTCCAGGAAACAGGCAGAGAAGGAGTCGACTACTCTGTTTCTTCCACAGAAACGTCTACTCGTCCGTTGT
The DNA here is from genome assembly GCA_904066015.1 of Synergus gifuensis. Classification (NCBI taxonomy): domain Eukaryota; kingdom Metazoa; phylum Arthropoda; class Insecta; order Hymenoptera; family Cynipidae; genus Synergus; species Synergus gifuensis. The sequence continues at coordinate 369,002 of CAJFCO010000124.1, read as the reverse complement.
TTACTACCGAACCAAGACGAAGAAGATATCGTCCTCCTGCTGCTGGAATCACTCAGAAAACCCTTTTCAGATAAAAAGTTAATTAACTTTTCCTCACCTTTATCTTTGGCAGTAACAACGAATTCGTAGTAAGCGTTATTATTGTCGGCATCGAGTTGTTTGTTATTTACGATGATACCACTAGAATCAACACTGAAATGATCATCCGAGACCAAATATTCTATTTCAGCATTGGTTCCAGAATCTGCATCAGTGGCCTTGACCTTGAGAATATTAGTGCCTAGTGGAATATCTTCGTCTACGTTGTGAGCTTGATAATCAGGTAATTCGAACTTTGGTGCATTGTCATTGACGTCTGAAACTCTTATAGTTAGCTGCAAAAATAAGAAAAAACTTATTAGTATTAGATTATAATAGAAATTCAAGAATAAACGAAATAAGACAAGAATTACCTCAACCGATGTGGAAAAACCACCTGAATCTTCCGTAGCTGTTACTATTAAAGAATAAATATGTGGCTGTCGCAAATCTTCAAAATCCAACTCTTTGGCTAGTTTCACAACTCCTGAAGTAGGACCAATGTTGAAGGTTCCTGCTGCTCCTTGCCCTTGTGCTTTTAGAGTGTATCTGATTTCTCTGTCAGCGAATGATTTCGCCTTTACAGATATGATGCTACAAAAATATAAATCAATATTATTAATTAGTTTTTATAGAAAAATTTCTTCAATTACTCTCAACTAATACCCATCGTGTCAAAAATAATTCTTTCTCTCAAAAATTAATTGCTTTTTAATAGGTAGAAATTGTTTGACTCACTCAGAATCTTTTTTCTGATTTTCTGGAATTTCTGCTTCGTAAGCTGTCATGTAAAATTGAGGAGCCCTTTTTCCACCGACGATTGACAGTCGCTCTTCAGGCGTTGATTGGAATCTCCTCTCGTCGATGCGACCATTTTGATCCTCAGCTTTTACGTAAAGTACGTATTCCATATCCAATTGAAAAAGATCTGTACCTCGAGTTCTTACGACACCGGATCGTTCGTCTACCTCAAAACGACCCCCGGCTAAACAAAGAAAAGTTATTTTAATTACATCAATAAGTTTAGTAAATAATTTACAACAATTTTATCATACAGACATGATTCTCTTTCAAATTATTGTGGATACTGGATTGCCACGTGAATTTCACGTGTAATTAACACTCAAAGCATCTGTAATTGTTACACAAAATAGCAATAAAATTTTTCAACAATTGTTTTTTATACCAAATGAAAGAAGCTGACGGTTAAATGACACAGAGCGATACTAGAAAGGCCAGAATTCCATTTCATTTCGAAAATCAATAAATCGATAGTGAATAAAATTCTCTACCCTAAAATTGTTTGCTCTCGATATTTGAAGCAAATTTATTGGAAATTTCAAGAAATATCTATTGTGACATAAAAATATTCCTTTTGAGCGTAAAATCTCCACCTCAGACCTAAGAATCAAAATTCCCTTTTCCAATTCCCGCGAGTGTGTACGCGCACACTCAATGGTAACTGGAGCGGTATTGATCGCTATTATTTCTGAAAGCGGCATTTTCAGTTTTCATATACTTACTCCGATCTCTGACCATAAAATAATGGATGTTGTGATCGGTATCAGCATCCCTGGCTTGAAGTGTGAACACGTGCGTGTTGGGAGGTGCATTGAGTTGCACAACGGCTTGCATCGGCAATGGTCTATTAATGAAGTACGGTGGCTCGTCGTTGACATCTTTGACGTTGATGATGACCCGCTGATTGTCAGTGTCTACATCATTAATTAACAATTTTATTTATCATCCTTCACCATTTCTCTCGTCACTATGAACAATCAAGCTTTATCAAACCAATTTTCAAACTCTAGGACTAGAACATTCTGATAAGAAGATAAAATTAACCAATTAAGTGTTCTAGATTTAAAAATACAAAAACAAAAGCACTGATCGGGAGAAAATAGAAGCATGCAATTATCTCGATTTAAACCAATTTCAATCAATTTTTCGCATGCATACAGACGAGTTTTATCTCCCTTAGAATTGCAAATTGCGAGGATAAAGTTAAAAATAAAACAGAAGCCTAAAATGTATATAAAATGCTTTTACTCACATTGTAATCCTTTGAAAGCCGAAGATGAAGAAAGCAGAAAAATCAATATTAGTGATTGTGAGCTTATAAATATGCGAGGATATATTTGGCAAAATAGTTTCAATTTTTCATGAATATTTTACATTTTAGAATGATAAATAATGTATAAGGGTGCAAGGTACCTTTGGAAACGCCCCGATTGTGTAAAAACTAACAAACGGCTTTATTCTCCATGAAAGGCAGTTTTTAAAATGTAGGAAATGTATGAAAAGAGCGACAGGAGGAAACGTGACGCGTGTGCAATTGAAAGGACCCCTAAGGAAAACATACGTGGCGCCAAGCAAAAGAAAAAGCGATTCTTAAACTTAAATCAAACTTGCACCATCGTAAAATTGTAGAGAGGACACTGTCTGGATAAATAAAACACCGGGCTCTTCCAATACCGCGCCGCCAAACCGTGCACCCAATAAAAATAAGAGGGTAAATAAAATTCAATCGATAATCATCTTATAACTTAACGTCTAAGTTTCCACATCTGTTTTTTCTTTTCTCAGGAAACTTTTCATGGTCAAATTCAAAGAAAAACGAATACAAAGGCACAATGAAAATTTTTCATTGTGCTCGTATAATATACTCATTAATTTAAATTAATGGCCATTTCCGTATTTAGAACAATTTTCCCATGTTTTTAATTTAGATAAATGTTCGTAGAAAAATTTTATTTCAACCCTTAGATAATTAAAATGTCACTTTAGTACTTTTTTCCATAAAGTAACTCCTAATTCGTGTTTAGTAAAGATTTTAACGTTATTACAAAAAAAAGAAATTAAAAGACCTCTTGAAAAGTGGAAGATTTTAATAAAGAGATAATTTATTGAAGTGAAAAGACGAAGGAGTACAAGATTTATTTCAATATTCAGTAAACTTTAACTATAAAGGAAAAAGAAACGGAGATTAAAATAAAAAAAATTGAAGAGTTATATTAAAAAGAAAAAGTGTAAAATATAAAGTTTAAATACTCATAGAATGTTTTATCATTATTAATATTTATTAATAATGATGATAAATTAATAATTACTCGTTATTAAACTTTCAAAAGGTAGTTCAGAACATGATAAACTCTTTTTTCATCATACAATTAAAACTGATTGCAGTTTTACCTAGCATTTCATGTCTAATCTTTAATTTTCTCTTCGTTACTCGAAAAACTTTTTGATTTAGTAATAAAACGGAGAAAACTGATGAGACCTTTTAAAAGATGAAGCACTCTATTATTCAGCTCTTCTGAGGAAGTTTTAATGAAGATAAAAATTGCTGAAGTTGGAGAAAAAGTGTAGTAACTTTTTAGGATATTTTTAAGTCATTTAACTGATGAAAAATTTAAATTCTTCTCAATACTTCATAGAAACTTTATAGAAATTAATACATACATGCAAATTATATTTGCACATTTGATAACCGATCTATCTAAGGGTTGGAAAAAATCTTTACACCTCAGGGCCAAATCCATCTCAAAATTATAAAATAAGATAAATTACCTGCATTGTGAATTGTGACCCAGAAATCAATCGTCTTCTCAGGACCCAGTTCTTCATAGTCCCATTTTTGTTTGACGCGAACGGACCCATTAGATCCCACTGTGACCCATTTGTTTTCATCTCTAATCTTGTAGGTCTCTCTATCAGTTTCCTTTTCAAGATAAAAGGCAATCTTGCCCTCAACATCTCCATCAGCTTCAGTGAATTCTATCTTCTTAGTGGGCCTCACAGCCCTCGTAACTCTTCTCTTCTGGATCTTGTGAACTTCCGGTTCAGGTACAGGAGCAGTTAGAAGCCTGATGACTACTCTCGCAGGTGCCTCAGAAGCCCTACTAGGAATTCGAAGATCATGAGACTCAACCAAAAACTGCCACTCTTCATCTTCATCAGCAGAAATGTCTGGTTCTCCTGCTAACAATAGTTCTCCAGTTTGAGGAACTATGATGACCAGATTACTAGGAGTTATCAATTTGTAAGCCACCTTGTCTCCATCAGCATCAGTCGCCAAAACCTTTCCAATCGTTGAAAACCTGTTCCACTTGGGTACAAGGTCTTTATCCAAAGTCTTCAAATTCGTTGGAGTAATCTCGAAAGTGTAAAGAACGTTTTCAAAAATAGGACTGTTGTCATTTTCGTCAAGTACTTGAACAACTCCACTGATCTTCGAAGTGCTAATAAAGTCAGTATCCGAAGCACTAATAACGACAGTGTATGATAGTTTTTTCTCCCTATCCAGCGGTTTTGCTGTGACAACCCTGACACCTTGTTTGTGGCTTCTGAGAGTGAGATTAAATCCAGTCTCTTTGGAAACAGTGTCACTCAAAGCAAAGGGTCTATCTCCATCTTCTTCGGGGAGAATTGTATAGTGGACTGGAAATTTTCCTCTAGCTCTCAGCACTGGAAAACCTTCTACTAAGGTTCCTGGTGGTGAGTTTTCAAGAACTTGACCCTCTCCCAGTTGATCGTGGGAGAAGGTCAGCATGTTCCTTCGATTGATGACGTAGAGATGAAGATCGTGAGTCTCAGTCCTGTTTGCAAGCTCTTCCAGGACTATGAGATTCACTGGTCGATTGACTAGTGGACTCAGGTCTGATGTTGTCATGACGATTCCATTGTCCAGGACGGTGAAGTACTTGGAGAAGCCAGTCTCCAGCAATCTGAAGTTGGAGTTGTGCTTACCGCCCTGGAAGTGCGTCACCTCGAAGCCAGGGTAGACATCGTGGGGCAAGACAGCCACCTTGGCACTGACGCTTGACGCCAGTAGGAATACGGTGACAGCTATGCACCACATCCTGCGCCAGTATCCTGGATTCCAGGAGCCTTTACTAGAGCATGAGTGCTGGCTTCTTCTGCAAATAAAACAAGAATCCTTAATCAGTTTTAGTCGTATGGAATTTATAAAGAATCTGCAAAAATGTCATTCTTTTTTCTTCTTTGGAACTGGAGAAATACAAAAAATAAAAAAAATCTGCCCGCTTCGCGGGCACATTCTCATCGCGCGCTTCGCGCGCTTGTGCCCTTAGTGAAGCTTGTGCTTTACAGGACGCTTGAAAATATACGTTTTTTTTTAATTTAATTAAATTATATAATTTATATTTTTATATTTTAAGGGCATGTGATACCTTACCATAAGAGCAATTTAGTTTACCCAATTATACATGCATAATAATAAATATTTTTAGCTAATAAGAGTCAATAAACCTTTGTCTATATGAGGCGAAGGTTTATTGACTCTTATTAGCTACAAATATTTATTTTATTTTGAATGTATAATGGGGTAAACTAAATTGCTCTTATGGTAAATTATTACATGCCCTTAATTTATTTTTTTATATTTGTAATTTATATTTTTACAAATTAAATTAAATTAAATTAAATTACAGCTTTGAATGCAAAAGTGAACTAATTTACTTAAGGTTCTATCGACCTTAAGGAGCACATTCTCATCAGGGCACTCGCGCTTCGCGCTCGATATTTGATTTAAACCTCGCGCTCCGCGCTTGGCTCTGTTTAACAATATTTTTCACAATTAAAACGAAAACTACTCATCCTATTGAAAAATGGCCAAAGGAAAACTTGTATATCTTTTTAAGGCGAATAATTATCTTTCTTATCATTTTCTCTGCATCTCGCGTTTTTTGGCTAAAATTTTGAATTTTCGATTTTTTAAGGAAATTCAAAAAGTTGTTATGCGGATCATATAGGGCGTTCAAAAAGAAACATTTTTCATCTTTAGAATTTTTTTCATATCGTGCGTTGTTGGGCTTCTAATTTAAGTTTTCTTTCATTTTTTTGGATTTTCAAAATTTTATAAGTCATTCAATTTTTTTTTATCCAAAAAAGTCATAAAGAAAAATTATTCGACTTTTTGAGTACTACGAACATACGTCATTAGAATTTTTAGATTAAAAAAAAAAGTGGTTTCAAAATTTTTCAAAATGCTCCCACCACTTGAATTTTTATCCAAAATGGCTGGCCAACGAACTTGACCTTCATTTTAGGACACTAAAAGAGTATACAAAAGGACAATCCAATCGGTCAATTCTTTCGAAAGTTATCGTGCTCACAAACTAAAAATCTACAGACAGACAGACAGACAGACAGACAGACAGACAGACAGACAGACACACACACACATTCGTAAAAACATGTTTTTCGGGTTCAGGGGGTCCCAAAACGTGGACATTTGACAAAAACTGGGGGGGTCAAATTTTACACAAATCTAATACCTTCTCTGATGAGAATGTAATAAATCCTGAGAAATAAATCCTGTCAATCGTTAATGAAACTGGACAGGTCTAGTCTGTGAATCTGTGAATAAATGTAAATTGTATTCTGTTACAGAAATGGTAATTTAGGTAGTTGTAGTACTGAGTATGTTGAATTGCCAATGCTCGGTTTTCGGTGCTAGGATAAGCGAAAATAGTGAGAACGACACTGACAATGTTCACACAAATATACAAACGATGTTGATAACATTCAAGCAGAGTACTCTGCGGGAGTTACTCATTATTCAAAGCCGATTATGCTGCATATTATGTAATATTCATGTGTAAACATAATCTCTGTTACGTACATTCCTTTATTCATGTTCTATTCATAATATAATACGTGAGCCTTTACATTAGTCACCTTTTAGGTTTTGAGTATATGAAGATTCAAAATAAATAAAGTACTCTGACATATTGCTTAAATTATGAGTAAAAAAACTTCCTTAGAATGTGTTTAACTCACATTTGAACTACTGACCCTAGAACGTGCCGCATAAACGAATTGCCGAGCATCGACAATTACAAATCGCAAATTACTACCTTCGCACGAGCGTGTTCATGGCTTGGTATTGTGAATTGCAATCAAAGTACCAGTTACGCTCCCAGTATGACGTACAATTGTTACCGGTACACGACACGACGCACCGGAAATAAGATCCAGCGCGTACGAATTTACTATTGTTATTTAGTACCCTCCGTTCCGTTTTATTCCATTCTCGCTGGCAGAGACCGGATGTGAGGTCAGCCGCGGCTCGTTTAAGTCCCAAGGGGGAGAGAGAGAAAGAAGGCAAAACAAACTGACAATAATAATAATGCTCATAAACGCGCCTCTTCATTGGCTAAGGGGAACTTGAGGTTGGGTCGAAGCTGAAGATCCAGACGAGGGAGAGTTACCCCGAGTTACCAGACGGAAAGGGAATTGAGAGTCGAGAGAGGAGGAGGCAGAGGGAAAAAAGAAATAGGGGAACCAACCATATAGAGGCACCAACACAGCCAGACGAAGGAAAAAGGATACTTTATTAATTACGAACACCTCAGGCGCATTGCCACTTAGGCACGAGTTTAAAATTGCAATAACAGGGCAATCAGACGCCAACTAGACTCTCGCCTCTCACAAAAGTGTCAAGCATCAGAAAAATACAAATTTTAATTGCTCAGTGAGATTCTTTGTGGAGGATTCCGTATAGACATTTTTTTGAAGAAAAAATTAGCTACTTGAACGGGGACAAGATGAATTCATTTCAATTGAAAGAAATCTAGTGAAAGTAAAAAATGGATAAAAATATGTTTGTAATACAAAATTTACAGAGTAAAGGACATAATGAATTCTTAGAGTAAAAATGGAATTCTGTTTCTCTTTGTTCCGTTTTTGCTCTAAGAATTCATCTGATCTCATTTTGACTCAGGAATTCTTATCATACTATATTTTTATCCACTTTATACTTTCTGTCGCTCAATTTATTATAGGCGGCTCTCCAAAATAAAAAATTGTATCGTTAAATTGATTAATTACTTGATTTTCCATGCAAAGTTTTATCCTTTGACGAATAATTAATCTTGACTTGGTGAATATCAAAACCATGCGTGAAATGTCCCTGAAGCGTCCGGTATTGAAAAAAGGGAGTGAATGCCACATGACGAATGCAAACTGAAGAAGAAGGGAGACCGAATGAGGGAGAAAAAAGAGAAGTTTTTGAGCAGATGCTCGGGAAGTCTAGGTTGACATTAAGTCCTGAAACGCGACACCTAATCCCGCCTTGGCACGTATTAAGTAACTGCTTTCTGCCTGGTGTGCAATGTGCATATTATTACTGTATGTGTAACTCGGGACTTGCAACTTTTTCCCAGTATTCGATCTGCGAAAGGAAAAATAAGGAGCAACAGATAAGAATTTAAAAAAAAGAAATATAATCTTTTTAAATTCCGGAACTGAATTCATTTTGGCTCAGTTGAATTTAGTTTAAAATATAAATTTTTACTAATGTCGTAAAATAGTAAAGTAAAATTGAGTTTTAAGAAATTTTTAGGGGTAAAATCATGAAAAGAAGAATAGGGAAATAATATACAGCGCCGCTCTGCTTTTTACTTTGCATGTAGATTGCAGGGAGAAAAGTACCTATCTCGAAAAAATATCCTAAATAAAATACAGCACATCACGGTCCTCCCATAAATATCACTCAAGTTATCCAGGAAGCGTGTATCGTGGAAAGTTTACAAATCGGAAAATGTAGGCGTGCAGTTTTTCTTTCGAGAGAAACTTCACTCCGATTTTGCTTCCTCAACGAACTTTTAAACTTGACGTACATACTCCACGATGTGTGAGGCTATAGCTCCCTTCCGACGGGCGAAATCTAAACGAAAACATCTGTGTCGCCTCCAATACTCACGTATATTCCATTTCGGCACATCCTCCTTTCTTAAAGATACCGCTTTTGTCAGTCGAGAATGATTCCCTGCTACTCGGAAATATTATTTTATGATTTTCAACGAAAAATCTGGATCCATAACTAACTTCCCTTCCCAGACGTTTTTAAAAATCTGTAATTGTATAGACCGGCCTGATTGGACGTAAAATTGTAGAATTCAGTTAATTGTGCGTTTCGGATTGAAATTAACAGTGCAGAACCAATCGATTTCGAGCTCAGTTAATGTCTCTAGTCTCAGAGTGAACGACATCTCGTTAAGACCTCGAGTCCTTTTGAAAGAATAGAGGAATTGAGCACCGGATTATCCGGAGGGTTGTCACTAGTGATTAATAAAGGAAAAGAGGAAAGATGAGGCAATTATTCCAATCGAATCTTGTTGAAACTTTAGATTCCTGGAAAATTGCTTCAATTTGAAAATTGAAAGGTAAACTTTAAATTAAAGTTTCTAAGGTACTTTTCAATTTTATATATAGAAATTGCTGGATTTGCAAGATACGAATAAAGTCGACATATCGGCTTTCAAAAAAATGGTTTCGCATTGGGCGGGGAATTTTTTTATGGTCTTGCATACAAGTTTGGGGAGCATAAAGCCACGACGTAAGCCTATTAACACGCAAGATTTATTCTGATCCTATAACGTGGTAGGCTTGCACCTGTATATACAATATATACATACTCGACATATTTGCAATTTGTCGTTCGTGTTTGCTTCGAAAACTGCTCTATTGAATTATTTATTTTTTTATTTGCATAATGTAGAATTCACACATAATCCTTCAAAAAATTCATTTGCCATATTAGATTAAAAGAAGCGATATACAAAGAAGCAAAATAAATTACTGATGTAATAATTTATAATAATGGCGTGGGAACTTATGAAATGAGAGAAAATAGACATAAAATTGATTGAAATATGTTTACGAGAATCGTAAAGTGTATGTATCTTCTAAATAATAAAGTTAGGTTCTTGACGTTTAGGAACGCTTGGTTTCTAGGATAAACATGAAATATTTATGGCAGTGTTTTATGCTACGCGACATTTTTCATACTCTGAAACTTCCTGCAGTCCTGTCGTTATATATACATATATATAGGGCATAAAGGTAGATATAGAGGTAGATGATATGGATGTTTGGCAAAAACTCTCAAAATTCTATTTCTTCCTTCACAAATGTTAGAATCAGATATATTTTAGATTTGCAAATAAACTCTTTCTTGAAATAGAAGTATCACTATAGAGCGAAAAAATATCTAATTGTAATATTTCTCAATTAAAACGAAGAGATCGAATTATGAGGCTAGAACTTGGATACAAGAGCTTTAATTTGCAATAAAATCACTTCCTCAGTTAAATGACACTCTCGAGACAATTTCGTCTGATAAAATGCCGGAAAATAATATTTATTTGAGAAACGAAAATATAGACTGAGAATTTATTCGAGTCAAAGGTGATTGAATGGTTTAGTTGCTTATCAGAAAGCATGCGAATCAAGCATTAAGTAAATGGGATCAGTGTGTCTGGTTCTCAGACATGGGTGGTGTAAATCAATAATTCAACCACCTTTAGCTTCCCTGTCATACAAAGTATACATATGATACTCTCAGTAAATGAAAACAAAATAATCTTGTTATAAAAAAAATCCTGTACAATAAAAAGTTGATATTCAATTCTTTTTAGTTTTTTTTTATATTGGGAAGTCAAAGTCCAATTAATTCATTTTAAAGGCTTTAGTCGGCTTCAGTCTCAGAGGATTATATTTTTTAATCAAAAGTTGAAACTTTACAGCTTCAGGCTTTAAAATTTCATTTTAAAAGCATTTACTTCTCAAAGAAAGATGAATATTGCAATAATAATGAATAATTCAACTTTTATGAACAAACGAAAATGTTTCTCAGAATATCTGTCGGTTAGACACTTGACCTAATATATATGCTGCACAAGCGTATTATGTATTTTCGAGAGAAATAGTGTTTTTGAAATATTTTAGAACAAAAGAGTTTCGTGTACTACAACCGTTACATTTGCAAGTAAATAGCATACTATTCAAATGGCAATTGTTCTTCTGCAGCTGAAAAAGGAAACAACTGCAAACTCTAGAGTGTAACGAACCCTGAAGCTTTGCAACATTCTGAATATTAAATTTGAAGACTAAAAGCAAAATACAACAAATCAAAAGAATAGATTAATATTAGTCTGCCAGTATTATAAATTATTCATATTTAATAAATCAAATGGATTCTTTATCTTTTTCAGGGAATCAATAAAAAGATTGAATTATTAATAATCTGAATTATTCTACTTTCAAATAATTTAATATTATGCTCACAAATTTCTCATAATGCTCATAATTTCACGAAGAAATATTTGTATAATTGAATAAATTTTAGAACTCGAAGCACGGCAGAGATTAACGATCGAGTTTTAAAATAACACAACAGTTGTGTAACAGTATTACACAACAGCTCTAAAAGCTTTTTTATTTAATCATAAAATTATATGTACTGATTTTGCTCTGCAGAAAGATTATTGAATTATAATATTTATGTAAAATCAAAACTAAATGAGAAGGAACTAAAAGTGTTCTGAAGTTACTTATATAAATTTTAACAATTGAATAAAAGTGTCCTCCGTGCATTTTCTGAGGAAAATTTTTCAGTAACGAGTATTTGGATTCAACCAATTGGAAACATGGACTGATGATTTACATTTAAAGAAAGGAAATGAGATGAATTGCTAAAGGAGCTTGTTTGCAAATAATGCTTTCCTGTAAAGGTTTTTTTTTATCGTTTCCGGTTCAATAAGTTAAGCCAGATGTTAACTTCTATAAATGGAGATTCGAGTACAGAATTCTCGCGAACTTAATATTCGCGAAACCATACGAGAGTGTAGGTCAAAATAAACGGTGGGAACGAACGACTGAAACAGGGTGAGAAATTCATAATTACAAAGAGAGTATTAAATTTCAACGATGTAGAATGTTACAAAAGTACAAATCGCCAGTGTATATTATTAATTTTAAAATTAAATTTGTTGAAGCGAAAGTGTATAAAATCAGATTCAAACTGAAAATTCCATAAAATTATCATTCCAATTGTTAGAATACACATTTATGTATTCTTAAATATTGATTTTTTTAATTAGAAATTGTTCAATCAATTATAAATTAAGTAGGTACTCTTTTTGATAATGTTCAGTTTGACGTATTTAAATATACAATTCTTGCAAAATATCCCTGCTCTCTCAATGAAAGAGAACACAACATACGAAAAACTCCCTCTTCTTTATAATTTAATTTGACAATTTTATAGTACTATATAAATTTCCCACTTGGTCATCAATTAAGAAACTGAGTCACCCATTACATCTTTCATTGCTCGTAGCGCTTGAAATATGGACTTTAAAGTGTTTAATATTAATGACCGAAACAATATCTTCCAAAAAGTCCATGTTACATATGCTATTCTGAATGCTAAAGTTCGACCTAGTATGGAACCATTGCTGAAAGTCTCGACCTGGATAAAAACAGTAAAAAGTTCATTCCGTGGTAGAAATGGAATTGCTCGTGCGGCAAATGGGATGAGCAATTTTAACAGAATCATCAATTCAAGTCGTTCCCGAGTGGAAATTCTCGACCAGATATTACTGACACTGAATTTTTATCCTCCTGTAAATATAAACAGTGGACACTTCTAATTTCGTCAACCATTTATATTGTCCCTCTTCTTAGTAATGAGACTTGTGAAGAAAAAAGACGAATTGCACCCACAAAAGAAAGTGGAGGAGTGCGAAGATCAATTGTGACAATTAGACTTAACGTACATAATGCTCTTAAGCATGACATCTCTCTGAAACAAACTCCTACGCGAATTTAAATATGAAGACGAAAGTGAAATGATTTTGTTTAGTAAGGTCAAGTCAAAGGTCAAGTGGTAAAGTCTCAGGTTGAATTTTTCTTTGCCGGAAGTAATACAAAGTTTTTTTTTTGGAAAAACATTCAGCTATTTATGGAAATAGTCTAGTTTCTGATTCATTTGTATTTACTTTTTTTAACGAAGCTTTAAAGCCTAAAAAGACTGCACAAAGTTGTGACTGGTTCTTTTTGAAGCTAATCGATCGGGCCTTCCTCTTTGACTGTCAGTTGTTACAACTCGTAACCCCTCGTAACCCCTTATTAACCCTTTCCAAAAGAGCGATGTCCGGCTTCTCGCCTTACTGAACTCAGCATTTGCCTTATCACAAAGACGTAATTCAAAATTGTCGAGTCTACTTTTCCTGAATCCCTGTCCCACTTTCATCTCTTTTATTGTCTCCTCTTCATCATGAAAAAGCCGGGAATGTTTTTTTACGATCCTTTATAAAACGTTTAGTCCAAAAGCACGAGTAGTGAAAGAAGAAAATTTTAATTAAAACAGCAAAAAATTACGTGAAAAATGTAATTATAATTTTAAAATTTAAACTGAATTAGAAGTTCTAGAAGTAAAGTGCAAATAAACCAGGAGATTTGTATAAATATTGGAAATTAAATTTAGTACTTATTGGTTCAAACGTAAATAATTGAAAAAGCATTACTGGATGTTTATTGCTACTAAATACCTCGGGGACTGTAAATACCAGATGAGATGAGATTCATTGCAATTTTATTGAACTCAATATTTCACTTTTCATTTTCAAATAATGAATATGAATATGATTTAAATGCATCGCTAAAGTAAGTAATAAATCCTCTTTCAAAAAATATTCTAGCATCAAATGCTAGACATTTAAAAATGTATTCCATTTCAGCAGAGATATTTCAGCGAATAATTTGAAATGTTGGGAAAACAGAGACAGAGGGACTGAATTATATGAAATGTAGAAAAATGCCTTGTAAAATGTGCGAGTTACAAGGGCAGCGGAAATTACAGAACCATCTACGAGGGAAAGAAATAGAATTGAAAAAGAAAACACTTCCAGATAGCATAATAAGGGTGGACGACGTGTCTGCTTGAGGCATCCAGGAAATCGCTTATCCCCTCTCTAAAAATCTATTTCAACCACATGTTCATCGACCGTCTATATTCCCTACAAGACACTCTAGCGTGAGGTTCGCATAAAAAAAAGAAAAACTATTGTCCTTTACAATCTGGCTCAGCCGATTTTCACGCGGTGATTCAATAGGTCCGACCTGCACATAATACGAGTCTAAATATACCATTCACTTCAGTGCGATATATGGTCTGTCTTTAGAAAAATTCCTGATCAATCCAGAGAAGATTTGGAAGACGAAACCCTCGTGAAATCGATGCTGTTTTTCTCTTTCTTCTTTTTTTTTAGTATTAAAAAAATATTTGAAAAGTGCTCTTCACAAAGTGACTAAGTAGGTACTAATTTCAAAGAGTGTTTTTTTACTGTTTTTTTAAAATGGGATTTTTATTGTATGAACTTCTAAAGAGTCGGTTTACATGGATAGTAAAAAACTGCAGGGGATAAAAGCTTTGTGGAGGCGTTGAAGTTGAAATGATCTTTAGAATAATCTATTTGGATGTTTTGAAATTGGATAGGTTTCCAATTTGAAAGTTTTCGAATTGTAAGTACTAGCTGGACTGTAAAATTTGTATTTAATTGTGGTAAGTTAGAGTATAAAGTTAATTGGAAGAGATTCAAAATAGTTGATATTTGCTTCAAACTTTGAAGCTTAATTAAAGATTATATTGTATCTATAAAATAGGAGAGCTTAAGTTTGCTTATTGGGAGATCTAATATCTTAAAATTCTGTTTGAAGACTCTCTGCTATCAGAAATATGTAGTTTGAAGTTTGAAGTGAAGTTTGAATCTTATCATGAAGCTTAAAACTTCGACATCTTGAAACCGTCGGCTTACAAGCTTCTGAAGTAAGTTTGATGTGATGTAATTTATGACTCGAATTCCATTGGTATAATAATTTTATAAAATTTTCACAATGTTTTCTCATACATCGGTTTTTTCTCGGGTTTTTATTTTATATATTCACCCGAACATAAAAGTTAATTAGCAATTCGATTCCCCTTCGCTTGTTACATTTTTGCAAAAATATACACGTTCCACCTTCTAATAAATGGAATTTATCCGAGAGGAAATTTATTCACCGTATCAAATAATATCTCTAATATATAGAATTGAATACTCGATAGATTTTTTTATAGGAAATATTTATGGATGAGGAGAAACCAATAAATATGAAAAAGAGAGACAAGTGACACAGAAACTATATTCGATTGAATCAAAAAGAGGAGGAAGGAAATATGTATTCTGTTATTAAAATAAAGAAAACCGGCGTGGGTAGGCGAGAGAAATCCTATTTACGTCTTAAAATTTAAGTATAGTTTTTCACTTAATTTATACAAAAGAATCTAATTTAATTTAATTGAGTTCCAACCCCCAAGTAAATTGTACACAAACAAAATATATCAAGAGATTTAACATTTTTTTTAATATTTCATGAAGTTTACTGGATTTCAGATTTCAAATGATTTCTCTTTGAAATTCTTTTAAACTCTTTAAAATCACTTGAAATATCTTCAAGTTCAAGTTCTTAAAAATATTACCTGAAGATGATCAAGTCGAGAAAATGGCACAGAAGATAGAATAATTAATCTTTTTTCAGTAAACAATCACAGAAGTTAAACCACTTAAAAATATAAATAACAATTAGTTTAGAACTTAGAAAGAATCGCCAGCCCGCTACGAATTTATACGATTTCACTAGTCGAGAGTTAAAACCGAACTGAAATTATATGCCCAATATACAAAAGAGATCTTGCGAAACAATAACAATGACTGCGTGGGAAAATGATCAGGACAGCAGGTACGAAAATCCCAAGAAGTAATAAAAGCAGGTAAACACGGTAAACGGCAGGTAAACAATTTCTAATTATAGGAAGGCCTCGGGCGAGGTCAATTCAACTCAAAAATAATAGATTCCAAGAAACTAGACAAATAATATTAAATACTCAGAATTTCAAATTCTAGTAATCGAAAACTGAAATTAAATAAACAGCATCTAACTCAAATCCAAAATAATATTTCAGATATGTACTTCGTATAACTTAAGTAATTTTTCAAAAATAAATGTTTTTCAATCGTTTATGTAATGATAATAACTATGGGATTCTTTGATTTGTTAATTAGAGCAATTCTGCATAGACTGTTAGTGCGGTTTCATCAAAAAATATTTACACAGAGGAAAACCAAGTATTTCAGTAATTATTCAAGACTCTGTGTCAACAAATTGAGGTAAATTGGATATAAGTTAGGAAATTTTGCTATTGGAGCGTGTTTTATGATAATTTCAGTTTCGCGCAATTATAATTAAATAAACATTAAAAGTTTTAATGTTAAATTATGCGTTTCTACACAATTTAAATTTAAAATCGAGGCATATTTAGTATATTCAATCTAGATTACTTTTATCAGAAAGAACATTGAGACTTTTTTAAAGGCCTTAGAGGAGTTTGAAGTCTCAATTTTTTTATACGCTCTTTGATTTAAAAAAAAAACTAAAATAAAAATCGCAAAATAAAGCATTTTAACGATTTAATTCCCGTTCACAGATAAATTTATCTCAAAGTGCACATGCTTCCTCTCCAACGCAGAAAGTCTCTATTGAAAATTTGTCCCTACCTCAACAAGAATGGTACTCCATCTAATAGACTTTGCGAGACACCCGGTATCGAGTTTTACAGAGTGGCGGCCTGGCAGTGACAGTTTAGCTCGTAAAATATTTCGACGGAACGTCGGGCTACGTTTGCCGTGTCTTTTGATGTAAGGGGAATCCGACGTGGATACTGTGGGGTTCCACGAACCCCCGCAGAGACAGAATCGAGGGACCGAGAGAGCGAGAGAATCGGATGAGAGCAGGAAGAAGACAAAGAGAAATATAAGAGGGAGAGAGATATTCTGTGATAGGGAAACAGAGAGAGAAAGATAGAAGGACAGAGAGAGAAAAATGGAAAGACAAAGAGAGGGAATCAGGGGTGCGACAAGAGGGTGGACCCATGAAGGGTGGTGAATGCAGAATTGCAGATAGAAAGAGAAAGTAATTTCCTAGAGTAAGAAAACTGCAAACGGAAAGGGTGAAAGAGATAAAAAGGAAAAAGGGAAAAGGAAGAGAAAAAAGTAAGGAAGAAAGGGAAAGAGAAGGACCATGCTACTTGGATTGATTGAGAGAAAAGCCAAGAGACGACGGAGTTGGCGGCCCTGTTACGGGGTCGTCAATCGATAGCGGTTGCATGCGCCGAAAAACCACCCTCGTACTACCACTACTTTTGCCATTACGTTACTACTAGCTTTTATTAGTACATGTGTTATCAGCTACAAATTTCACTCGAATGATGCTCTATCTCTTGCCCTCGACAATGTAACATCTCGTTAAAAACGACCTTTTTATTAATTCCTAGGGAGGAAGAAAAAGGGATGTATACCGAACGTCGAGAACCTTTCTAAAGGTTAGTGACCTCACTGCAATATCCTTTTTCACCAATGCGATATAATTAGAAAAAAACCAATAGACTCGGGTAAATGCGTTATCAGTTGATTTGTTCAGCATTTAAGCGAAATAAAAAAGCTGGTCAGGGAATTGTTTTGCGAGCGATTATTGAAGCAATGGGTTAGTTTGAAAATTGCTGGTTTTGTTTCTTTAAAAATCATCTACAAAAGTCTATTTGTGATTTCATTAAACAATCATAATCTGGCATTGGTTTGAAGGCAATACATAAATATTGAATAAATATTATTGAAGGATTTGAAGGTAAAAGTAATAAATATTAGTCGACAATAAAATACTGTTGACATTCCGGTCGGCTGAAAAACGTTGTGAAAACAAGATTTTTTATCCGTGTGCAAATATGTTCTACCGGAAATGCAAACCTTTTATACTAGACACACAAAGAGAGATTTTATTCTTCGAAAGTTTTTTCAACTGAAAAGTCAAACACAAATTTCATCCATTTTTCTTTTCGAATATCAAGGATGACTAGATAGGATAGGAAATGTTCAATTCATGTGGGATATAAATGGTTCGTTTCTAATTGATCACTTAATACAAATGATTCTGCTACCAAAACTAAAATTCCCGCATTACCAATAAAATTATTACCCGATAAATTTATTTTGAATTCCTCAGCTTCCGTAATAATTAAACCCGCATGAGGGTCACTCAGAGGCCAAGAGGAATTTGATATCGACTAGTTAGGAATTTCCGGTGTGACCCTAGCAATAAATAAAAATGATACAAACGCATTCGTATATACGATTTCATTAAAATTTTGAGAAGTCATTACGTTTTTAGAATGAATAGACCATTATTCCAACCAAATATTCTCTGAGTTGAAAATTCATTCTGGCATAATTAAACTATCGTGTAAGGAACATTAATAATCCGGGATTCACACGGAATTCAGAACAGGTTTGTTAGCAGACATATGTTGGGAAAATGCACAAAATGTTCATACCATTTCGTAATTGCAGCCGACTCCTATTATTGCTAACCAAATTACAACTCGTCGACGTAAACGTACCACTGGCACGCCAACTCTCAATTAATTACTGTATTTACTATCCGATCTAGATGTACCAACAGATTAAGTCACTAGAAATGTAAAGAACCACGAAAGTTGCACTATCCATTTATATAAGAAAATGATTTGCTCTTATTTCAAGCTTTTAGATTAAATCGCTTTTAATGAGAGCCTTCGAAATTGAAAGATTAACAAAAATGGACGTCTAATAAAATCAAAAAGTATAAACTTTGCACTTTTGTTTCCTATAATTATGAATGAGGGGAGAAAAGTAATATGAGAATAGGACAAAAGTATATAACTCGTAAAATCATAAATTAATTGAAAATCTCCATGACTCCTAATATTCTGTGTATAAAGAGCTCAAAGCCTTAAGGTTTAAACCCAGTGGTAGCTCGTGCCACCGACTACAATCCATAATAATGGGCGGTTCGAAATACCAAGGCTCTTTCGGTCGACAGGTAATATAATGGTGGGAAGATTATGTGTTGCTAACCTCCTGATGATAAGTTGCAAGATGAGAAATTTCCGGGGGACGTGTCTATTTTAACATGAAAGAGAACTTGGAATTTTTTATGTGGTCTGACTACCTAGAAAAGGTCTTAATTTTATGTCTTCTTTTCCTCTTTTCAATGTACATATATCACAAAAGGTCATTTAGGTTTTCTAAGAAGCGTTTCTTTAAATTTGACATAAGTTATAATTATTAAAGTTTTAAAGTATTACTAGTTATATAAATATAAATATATTTTTTTTAAAGAGAATATGAATAATTTTCTCTATCAATACTAAACGAAATATAATTTTTGGTATATAAAACGAAACTCAAAATTTTATATCTTTTATACGAGATTATTTCCGAGGATAAAAATGAGTGAAGTAGAAAAAAATGCTTGATAGTATCAGCAATAAATTCCACGTGACTAATAAAATTCTATATAGCAGCCGAACTTCGTGGATATCTACTTTTAAACATCTTGGTAAGCAGGTAAAAAGTCATCTCATTTGTAGTTCACATTTTAGTATGCTGAATTTTATGTCACTTTTCAAGTCTTTTCAAGTAACGTCGAATTGTAATAAAGTGAGAGATCGTCAAGAGATAACTATTTTATATCATATGGCAATATCTTTTTCATAAAACGAGTAGTAGTAAAATATATGGAATAAAATTGGGATATCAACGAAAAATTATTGTTGCATGTGGAAAAGCTTATCAAACTCAATTTATAGATTAAATTTTGAGAGATTGATTATTATATGCTCGTATATCGTAAAGAATATAATAAACATATATTGTTTGTACCTCTATAGTTACCAATTTTGCACCAATGGAGCCAATAAAACTTTAACATAAAATGAAATTTAAAACCCATTAGTATACACGCTGTTTCCATTTCATACGAACTTTATAATTTAAGTCTATTTTTTATGTTATAGAGGTTTATTTTAATTTTTCGTGTTTGAGATAAAAGAAACTTCTTGAAGTAAAATATTTTGAGAAAGAGCAAATGAATAAACATATTTTGAGGGGTTATTTAGAAGCACATGAGGAGAGTTAGCAGATGTGTCCAAAATTAGATGACTCCGCACTACTCTAATTATTCTGCTTTAAGCCCGTTAGGCATTTACACTGTGTAAAGTAGGCCATGAAATGCGAGAACACAAAAAACAACTCAAAAAGTTAATTCGTAAAACAATCAGTTAGTAAGTTACAAAAACAGCGAAAACATTTCAAATTTCAGGGCTGCAATTTATTGAAAAGCAGACAAGTTAATAAAACTATATTAAAATTTCAATACTTCAAAGACTTCAAAAACGAAATCAAAGTATAAATGTCATACTTTCGTTAAAGTTCCTTTAACAAAAGAAGCATAATTTATCATCCGAGTGTGATGTTTTCTATTTTTAGATGCCACGATTTATAAAATATTCTGTCATGCGACCTACTAATTAATAATACCTCTGGATGGTATAAAAATGACTCCTCAAAAATAATACTTTCCTCTCTTTTTAAATAGAACCATTTATATAGACTCTTATTGCAATTTAATTTCTAATAAATATCTGTCATCTTTCTTCAAACTAACTTTTACCCCTTGATTCTTTCCATGCCAACATTATACGCCACGACTCGCCTATTCTACATTTGTCGAAAGTTAAATGAGTTTTATATTAAAACGACCGTTCTTCCTTAATTAAAACGCTGATAAAGCAAAGTCCGAGAACTCTAAATCATAAATAAAAAGTATTTAAAAGCCGGTGTCTTTCTAAAAGTCTAAAGGCTAAAACAAAAAAAGAACATAAAGTCTAACTCGTGTATAAGCCTAATAGTTGAACCCTATTATTCCAGAACTTTTCGAGTCATTCGTTCTACAGAAAAAAATTCATCACGAGAAACTTTTTACATACAACTTGTTTCTTTCTTAATGGTATTCTTGGAATATTGGCCTTGGTTCTTCCCTCGCATGAGCTCGCTTGTAATTAAGGGTCTCGTCTTTTCCTCGCAAATTCTACTTTGGCGATGAAGAAAAGAAGCCAGAAGGAGGGGTTTTAAGACGATTTGAGGTTGAGATAAGGTTGAGATTGAAGTGTATTGTGAGGTGCCTTATTCTTGAATAGACCACCAATAGGATTGAGGTATTAATCGCTAATCGTAAACTCATTGAGCTCTTGAGATGAAGCACCATGTCGTGTATAACACGCTCTCTAAATCCTCTACATGCACAATTGAAAGTACATACTGCTTTCGGTGTCTCGAGGACCAGAAACCCGACCCTTATTCAGGCCTTTACGCACCAGTGAAGCCATATGGCATTAAGGCCTTTCGACAATACACACTGTGAATGGGTAAATCGCAAATTGTAAATCATAAATGGTAAATTTTAAATGGTAAATTGTAAATGCTGAATCGTAAATGGTTCATGAGTACGCCAGCACGAAGAGAGCCGCGGTTCTTTACAAAATCGCATTTTTAAATCACACGACAATCGTCATTCCACTCAGCATTAGCTGATTCGTTTTTTGTTCTCCATGTGCGGATATGCATCGCAATTCCCTGCCCGATTTTTCTATGCTGAGCTCGAAATGGCACTCGTACGCGCCGGAAATTAAAATGCTGCGGAAAAATTCGGTTATAAAAAGGGGAAGGCTCTGCATTTTGATTGCGGGGTTGGTACCTTAATTTCAGAGTGAAGGTAGTATTTTTATTTAAGAGAATAGAGAATCCCTTTCAGTAGATGCATTTAAAAATGTGAATAAAATCCAGTTTATAAATCTAGTTCCGTTAACAATTTCACCTTTCGACATTTTAAAAACGGGATCTGCTAGTTAGTATCTCGAGTATTCAGAACAATCAGGGGTTGAATGAGAGAAAACCCATCCAGGATGTGCCCTCTGGCATGAAATTTTTTTTTACCTCCGTATAACTGCACAGACCTGGTTCTGGTGATCAATTGTCTGATATTGCCCCGAATTTCGATCCAAGCTTTAAAATGAAAGCCATAATTGATTTCTGCGAAATAGAAATACGCTCGCGGAATGAATTATATGTGGTTGAGTTCAGGAAAATTAATTTTTCGTTCTCTCTGCTTTTAAACGACATCTCAAATAATGAAATCCATAAAAAAATCTGCGTATTCATACTTTATCAAATAAATCACAAAAAATATTTTAAACCGTCTTTTTCTCTGAATAATGAACTTTATTATTTCAAGTTTATAAATGATGTGTGATTGTGGATAAAGTATAAGGAAGAAATAATTCATTTCATAAAATGATAAAAGAATTTAAGGAATTCATGGTTGCGTAGCAATTTTGTTTAATCGATTGATTTGTTCTATGTATATAATCTCCTCTGCGGGGAGTCTCTTGCACCTGTCTGACCAAATTACTCATCTTCTACTGTGGAGCGTTTAAACCAGCTGGCCCTGAACGTGAAATAAACCGGTTATTTTATCCCTACCGGACTTCCGCTTTGTATCCGTTGTCACGCTATTTTAAATACTATAACGAGAGCCAATTCTATATTTACTTTTGTAATGAAAGTTAAGTCACGAGTTCAATAATCTACTTTACAAAATTAAAAATTCATAAACTACATTCTCTATTTTTGAAATCTATTTTTTAGACTGATTGCCAAAGGTGTAAAATTGCGACCTTTTCAACAGAGATTAATAACAAAATATCAAATTTTACGAGCATTATTCAGCCATAAAATTTTATGACGTATAAAAGTCGAATAAAGAAACGTGAAAACAGAAGTAAACTCACTCTAAGGGGTAAAAAGATGGGATTATTGCTGCATTTAAATAAAGCTTTTTCGTGGTCAATTAAAATTTTGTGCATATATTCTGACTAAACATACCGCGCCATTTAATACCAGGACATCTGCATTTACTCTTTTTTATTACAAACTGCGTGAAAAAGTCTTTTCATCAGTAAAAGTAAGTCTCATTTTCCAGGATTTTCTTTATGCTCAGAAAAGAAGTGTTGATTTTAGGAAAGTAGGTTGAGGATGCTTCAAAAATTTTGCCTTTAAATTATAGTTTGTTTGTGAAAAAAATCCACTAACAGGAAAAAAGGTCACGTTCTATTTGCAACTGGACTCAGTTCATGAAAACTGATTCCGAAACCAATTAAGTGTTTCACAACTAGTTTCAATTATTTATTCTCAACTTCGATCCAATTTCAGTAACGTTGATGCAACCGATAAGTGCAGTCAATTTAGGCATGAAAAGCATTTATATATTTAATATTTTGAAAGCTTGAAAGATCGAAGCATGTTCCGCGCACTCTCCGCCCGTCATCTGAATTTTTAATTAAAATTGCACCTCCGGCAGAAGTCTCACCTTTTATTATGGAAGAGCAGACCAGGCGTGAACTTTGACCTAATAATTTGACCCTAGTTCGCTCCAGGTCACTTCTATTTGCAATTTTCATCGCTTAAGGTCATTTTCTTCAACTAGAGATAAGAACTCTACTCCCTAAGAAGATTGTCCCAGCTAATCAGTGATTCACGATCCCATAGATAATTTTATCTCAGAAGAGTTTAAGATAAGTTTGTCGAAGATTATGGACCTAATATTTCGGGAATCCAAGTATTGGATAAAGGATAAGGAACTTTGAACTCAAGATCCGTATATTTTTGAGAAGCAACACTACATTTAGAAATAAATATTCCCTTTTCTATTTTGCAAGGAGCATCAAAACCAATATTTCGTTTTGCAGCCCAGAGGGCAGAACCTTTGTGTGTTGTGGAGAAAATCGATTTCTGACTGCTTTTCCAATTTGCCGGAAAAGTGGGAAAATAGGTTTGTGAAAAGGGATTTGGAAGTGTAGTGTCAACAGAGTGAAAACGATGATTTTAATTCGATACGGGATATGAATGAAAATTGTGGTTGGGGCTGAAACATACATGTCAGTCTCAATTCAAACTCTCGTTGTTCAATTGCGACACGTTTGTGGTGAAATTACATTTCCTTCTGAATTTGAATTCGA
This sequence comes from Synergus gifuensis, assembly GCA_904066015.1. Taxonomy (NCBI): domain Eukaryota; kingdom Metazoa; phylum Arthropoda; class Insecta; order Hymenoptera; family Cynipidae; genus Synergus; species Synergus gifuensis. Next base: position 345,127 of record CAJFCO010000124.1, on the reverse strand, counting down.
TCTGAAGTTACATCATCGAACTTGCAATTGGAAACGTACACATGTCAGATGTCACAACAAAAGCGAAATCTCATTTACTTTACATCACGCAGAGATGATGTGCTTTCCTTTTTAAGAAGACTTATATTACTTTTTCTTTTATAATAGAGTTTCGCATTTTCTTCACACAAGTAAAAGTCCTCGAATTTAATAAAGAAGTAAATAAATTCAATTCCGATGTCAAAATGTAGTAGTGAAGTAGTGACAAGAAATCATTTAGAATGAATGAAGAATATCGAACGAACTCGTCTAATTGTTATTCTCGGAAAATATTCAACCACCTTAAAAGCGCGGAACTGAGAACAATTGCACTATTATAGCTTACTTCTTGGTTCATCGAACGTCATGCCAGCGACCTCGTATGGCTTCATTGAAATCGAAAAAGACTTTCTATATCTTCTATGTACAATGTATTGTTGCAATGAACACATGTTTCATCATATATGTGCTTAAATGGTATGAGTATGTCGACACTCTTCCCTAAAATCGCTTTTATGTACGCAGAGTCATCCAGATGAAATAAGCTGTCCAACCCCTTAACTATATATCTCTTGATGTATCTCAAAAGAGCCTACTCACGTTCCATACTATCGATCCTCCTACTTTGTCACGTCAACGAGGATAATCAAAATTTGGTAATCTAATAATCTAGTACCTCCAAGATCCACCCAGCATGTTCATGATATTATTGATTTAGAAACTTGAAGGTGGAATGTTAAATTAAATTTTCATACAGAACAGAGTTATACAGCGAAAATGAGTGGAAGGATCCATGGAAAAAAGAGATTAATCGATTTTCATGCCCTTTAGCATTTCCTAGTTTTGGTCGAGGAATATGTATTAGGGAGGGAGGAGAAAATCAATGAGGGAGGAATTAATTAGGTTTAAGTGGTGTAGTATAAAACGTTCCCTGATTTGTAGTAATCATGAGTTACTTCTAAGTCACTTCAAATATAACTGGATATTGTAATGAATAATGATAAATAATTTATTTAAGTTTTGAGTTTTTTTCCAGCATTCGAAACTTCGAAGGAGCCAACTACATAATACAAACTTTTTATAGGAATAATAAATATAAAGAAATATGTAAATACTTTTTCCCTTCTTTAAAATGTAAATATACTTATGTTCCTGTTTACAGAAACTTTTTTTTTTCTTATGTAAATGTGACAGAGAAAAAAACTTTTCAGTAGTCACGAGAATCTAACATGACCCTGAGCTCTGAGGGTCTGATAAATATTATTAAGTCAAGTTTATGAGACACATTTATTACCCTTTAAACACAGATTGTGAAGAATTTTAGATATATGAAAAGTTCAATTATATTAACCGGAAAATACCAAATGAATATAAATACTTTTATGCGCGTATTAAAATCAATTAAGCTATAATCGTGAAAGTATTAACGATTCTAAATGAAGAATTTTGTTATTGTTATTATAGATTACGCCTTTCATTGATTATTCTTCATCATTATGTCCATCAGTCTGCTCATTTATTTAAAACAAATTTATAAAGCACCAGTAAAAGTATGAAACTTCAGTAAAAAAAGTCTACTATTATCAGACTGGTAGCAAAATTCAGACTGGTAATGGTAAAGTAGAAAAATGAAGTATTGTCAGACATGCTTTGCGAATTATATCTAAAGGTACTCGTTGAAACCAATATAAAATTCTTCCTTTAAACTTCCACTGAAAGCCAATAACAAAACTAATATTTTACCTTATGTATACTTCAGATCAAAAGCAACAGAGTAAGTTCAGAATTCATTAATCATAAAAGTGCTACCATGAAGTTCTAACTTTCTCCATTACACAACTATAATTCATATAACCTAATCCTGACCACAATATTACGTCAACCGATACCAGTTACAGTTAATAATTGCGAAATGGCTCTCAAAGAGGACGTTGCTATTTGCCTTAACTTCTAGTGTCCCATTTGAACTCAACAAAACTCCACCTCAAACGGCATTACACCTCCTTTGAACTCCATCTAACAATTTCCTCCCCATCTCTAATAGCGTCTCTCACCCCAAACGTTTAATTGCTACCACCAATCCCCACCCAAATACAAGTCCAAATCCCAAAACGTCGGTCATACATCCGACAAAATTACTGAAAGCGAATTCCTTTTTCCCAGTGGATCAAGGGCAAGAAAGAAAGAAAGTGCCCCGAAGGGCGTGCGAACCCGATTCGTTGCTCCTTACTTCGGTAAAATCAATAATCCTGTTTGGGGTGTAGGAGAGAATCTAAGGAGGCGACACAGCCATTGGCGCAGGTGAAATACGCTCAGGTGAAAATGGGAGAAAGTTCTAATTGGAAATTCTCCTTGCGTCCTTTTCCCAATTCATATTAGTCTAATACCCGATTTCTGGTTTAATGCTTTGATTTTCCAAATGGATATAATGCTTGCTGCACCTGTCGCCTGAAAATCACCACCCTGGCGCCTCCTGCAACCCCATAAACCCCCACGAACTAAAACTGGTTGTAAAACTTGTTCCAGTATCACCCTTCAGGACCAAACTCACAAAAAGGATACTAGACTTTAGAGGATCTCGGATCAAAATGACCACTTGATTTAACAAGCTGAGTTCAAATTGTTTAGGAGATAGAGTAATTGTCACTTCTAGAAGTCATTCTGATTATTGGTAGTCCACTAACATTTATAGATTCTCTACATTACTTAAGGGGAGGTATCCCTTTTCAATTTCTGACGGATCACTTTCATTGGAAATTATCAGCTGATCAGTTAACAGGTTGTGCGTGTTACAATATCTTTATAATGGGGCTTTAAGATTAATTGAAATTGATATGAAAAGTCTTCTACAAAGGTAGTAATTTAGTGTTAAATTGTCTAAAAATCCGCGCAGGTGAAGTTCACCCTCGTGCGCAACGAAACAGCTTGTTATCTTTTGATATCTCTTTTAGAGAATTAATGTAACATTTTTTAATAATATTCATCTTTTAAACTCTGTCTTTTTCTTTTAAAGAATTTCTCTTTCCGCTATGCATTTCCTTGATGCCTATACTATCAACCCCTAGAGTATACAACGCTCTTGAAAGTCGTATCGATAACTATATAGTAGATATCCATACCGGGGTCTTTACACTCTTCGAAGCATTAACCCTCCCGAGTACTAGATACAGGAATTAGAGCAAGGTGATACAACCTTCAAGAATTTGCAACCCTTTCAATTTGTTGATCAGAAAAAACAATTTACTATACTAGAAGGAAAAGCAAAACTACAATTTTAATATTATAAAAACCAGAAATGAATTAAAATGACTGCTGATAGATAACATGAACCAATCTTGAAAGATTTCATACATTCCACAATATATAGGGTGATTAATGAATACTCTACATAAACACATGTCTGATCTTGTTTCCAATCAAGAAATTCAAGATTTCTCTATTTCCCCGTGAATTTTCGTAGACAACTGATCCAGAAAGGGGGAAAACTCTTTCTCTGGAGTCACTGACACTGGGATTCAAATAGCCACAAACCAGGCTTTTCCCCTTTGTCACTAATTATTCCAACCCCAATTCCTCGTCTCACAAAATTGGACACAGCTTTGCACTCGCGCACGTGCGCGTAAGCACAATTGCCCATATAATCCTGAATTATGCAAAAAAAAAATCATTCCTAAAACACAGCAACACTTCAGAATCCATTTTCACATGAGAGAAGAAGAAGATCCATCCCTGGCTGTGCGCCGGGTGGCCGGCGCGCGATTCGTCATTTTCGTCCCGAAAATAGCGCGCTTTGGCAAATCTAATGGCCGCAAAAAATATTTCTTTAATCCCCAGCAATTTTTAATTTTCATCTCCAATCAATTTGAAAATTTCACTACACTTTTAATTCAACTTTCCTCCACCGAAAATCCAAATATCTACCTGGATCTCGCCGGTCATCCACCGATGAAACACCCTTAAAAATCCTCCTTGGGATGACACTCTGCACTCGCGTGTACGCGTGGTTGCTGATGTACAGGCTTGACCGGTCTTTCTCGCAAATGAGCTGTCACTAAATCGGCATAAATTCGCGAGTTGTGGTTAAGGGTCGATAAGGGAAACGGATAGAGGGCGTCGTCGTCTTGACGTTCGTTCTGGCTCTCGCAGGTCGAAACGCAGACCAACAGCACCGATTTAAGTTGTCGCGGCTATGGGGCGCGGACCACTACCTAAACGGGCATCCCGGATCGTTGTATAAAACTCGTAGTCGAGCTGTTCCATCGGGCGTGCTAACGCCCCCTCCGACTCACCCTCACGCTGCGCGTACGCCGCTCTTTGTCCCCCTCCCTGCTTGATGCCCCACGCCAACGACCCCCTCCTGAGGCAGACTTCTCCCCCCATACCCCGACCTCCTCGGTCCATGCACCCCACCCGTGAGCAAAACCGATACCCGTCGCGTCGTCACCCCTCAC
>CAJFCO010000124.1:312644-340258 GCA_904066015.1 Synergus gifuensis | reverse complement strand
GTGAGGGGTGAGTTGAGGGGCTGGGGTCTGTAGTTGTGTATATACTATGCGGAACTTAACGTATGTGTAAATATAAATGTGGGGATACAAATGTGTTCAAGTGTATTCAGGTTCAATTTAGCTGAATTTACTTCAAGTTAGTTGAATTCACCTGAATGTAGTAAAATTCATTTTAAAGTAGTTTATTTAATTTTAAAACTGAATTTAGTTCAATTCCCTAGATTTACTACAGAATTAAATTCAATTTTGGAAAATTTCCCGGCATTTAGCAGATTTTAGTAAAATTGTATTGCGCAAATAAGAGCAAATTAGTTAAACCAATTATACATTCATAATAATAGATATTTTTGGCAATAATAAACCTTAGTCAATAAATATTCGTCTCATGTAGATGAAGGTTTATTGACTCTTATTTGTTAAAAGTATTTATTATTATAAATGTGTAATTGGTGTACCTAATTTGCTTTTATGGTAAAGTATCACATGCCCTTAATTTTATTCGATTTAGTATAATTAACATTAATTTCGCAGAATTGGCCTTTCATTTATTTAATTGGTTTAGATTTATTATTTAAATGTTTAAAGTTTCAATTTAGGCAATTAAGCCGCGTGGTTAAGTGCCCCGAATTGAGAAGCCGTCTGTATGTTGATTTTGTAATTCTGCACATTCTTATTTTAATCCTTTCATGGATGACTTTTTTGCAGTGGCTTCACACGCTCAACTTATGGTGGATCGAAGTTAGCAGGTATCCATGTGTAAAAAAAATTTCAGAATTTCACTACCCTTACAAACTACCCTTGGATGCCAAAGTCACCCCTCGAAGATAAAAAAAATTGCCATCTGATTTTTTGTTATCCTATATTTATCTAGACTTAAGAAAAAATGCTTCTGGAGGGTGAGATATATTTTTATAAAAATTAGAGACTATTTCTACCCTTGCACGCAACACAAAAATACTAATTTACACGCACACGCAACAGTTGACCCTTAATTATCAGAGATGACGTGGCCCTTATAATAAATGTAGAATAAAAGGAATCTAATTTACTGCGATTTCTTTCCAATCTAAATTTAAGATAAAATACTTCATAATAATATATTAGAGATTGTTTAATATTTTCGAAAAAAAACGTTCAATTGTTGAGTTTATTTTGAAACAATTGAATGAACCGAAATTAAACAAAGAAATTCAGATTCAAAATTGTGCTGATTTTTCGTTTTGAGATCTTCTTTTAGGAAGTGCACTCGTCGAACTAGAAAATTTTTATGTATTTAGATTCATCATTCCTTTTTAAAATAAAACCCTAAAAATTTTTTTTATTTACGAAAGGTAAATATAAACACTTTATAAACACTTTACCATAATATAAACACTTTACCATAAGAGAAAAAAATGCCGGTAAGGTAGGAATCTGATAATATATACATGGCATGTGTTACTTACCATATGAGCAAATTTATAGATAAACCGGGGTTTTTTTATAAAATTTTTACATTTTCAAACAAATTATAGTCATCATCTATCAAGAACGTGAACACGAACGAATGTTGACTATAATTTTTTTGAAAATGTAAAAATTGTAGAAAAAAACTCGTGTTTATACTAAACTTGCTCATATGGTAAGTAACACATGCCATCTGGTAATTACCATATGAGCAAATTTAAATAACCCCGTTTTTTGCTTACAATTCTTAATTTTTGAAAAAAACAGAAACCGGGTATTTAAATTTGCTTAAATGGTAATTACTATATGCCCTTTATTAAGCACCTTTTCGTCTTATAAAATAAATCCGTAAAATATAAATGTTTTCAATGAAAAAAAATATATATTAATAAATAAACCTGTACTATTTTTCAAATTGTCTTATTGCAAATTTCAACCGGAGTTTCCCGCGCTTATTTAAAATTTTTAAATAATGCATTTTTACAATTCGTAAAATTAAAATTGTTGTTATCAGTGAAGAAGAAACGATGAGAAAAGAATATTTGAAAAACGTGCTTCATACAATTAACAATATATCATCGCTTGCTTCATTCACATTATTAAATTCCACTTTTTTCCTCGTGATCCTTGATCACTGTGACGTAACTAAAAATGGTGATAAATGAGCCGGTGTCAGTGACGTTTGATCACCCGATATTGCGTCATAATAAAATCCCATCGACGCCACCCACCCTGGCATTTGTCATTCGATGTTAAACTTTTCTACTGTGCGGTAGCAACTCTTACAATTTTATTAGAATGAAAATAGTTACATTCTTTCCTCTTATAGTCTAATAAAACAAATTCATTCAGGGGAAATCTCAGAGATGATTGACCCCACTGAGGAGATCATTTATTAATATTGAATTAAAGAAACAGAACCAACAAAACAGTCTAAAGTGCACTTTTTTCCACTAGGGGATACTTTTCCAGGCGCCAGAACTTAGAAAGGTAATTTATTTACCAAATCTATTTATCTATAAATATATATTTACTAAAAAATTCATTTTCTAAAATAATGTTGAAGAATTATTATAATTATTAAATTATTAAATGGTTACCGGCATTTTTTTCTCTGCAGTCTGAAATGATATTTCTAGATTTATTGAGATAACGAGTTGAAAATTTCTAAGATTAATCTTGAAGCATTAAGGTACGTTTATCTGGTGCTAAATATTTACATTTATAAAAAAAGTTATTAAAGATAATTGAAAAATAAATTTCCGGAAGCGTCAAAATTTTCTCTTTTTTTTTTAAACTCCCGCCAAATCTATATAAGTCCTACCTGCGCAATGTCCACAGAAAATCGTTATTTTTTCTTTGTCACATATGTACACTATTTGATATAGATACAAACTCTACGTTCTATGAAGTGTAATTAGTGACCTTACATTTTATTCATTAATTAAGTCTTAATTTGGTATATTTTAATTTTATTTTAAATTTTATTTTAATTAAAAACGTGAAAATACGAATACTTTAAGTATGCGATACGCACGCATTAAGTTTTTACACGCATGCGCATTTAATTAACTTTGCGGGCGTCTGCTTTACTGTAACTAACAACGGTCCACATCCGCTGCGTCTGCTGGGCCAGCTGGGCAGCTGATGATATGGCATCGAAATTGGCAGTCATCACGCAAATATTTTATTTATAAAACGATTCAACGATCGAACGATTTAGTCGTGAAGCGCCGAGAAAAAATATTAACTCTGTACCGACTTTCGAAACATACGCAAGTGAAAAATAGAATTCGCAAATCTCACGCCTAGTTTTTGTCGACTAAGTGACCAGGAAGTAAAATCAGGACATGAAAAGGTTGGTGACGAGCTTATTGTTTGAATTCTCAATAAGCTAATCATTACTTTTTATCCTCAGGTGTCAAACTTTCAAGATTCGTTTATTGTTTTTCAATTCAGCCGATCAACATTTCGTAAATTCGCTTAGATTACTATTTTCAATTTTCAGATCACTCGCCCTGATTATTTCGTACATCGCATTTTCATTGATTATATATGTTGTATAGTTTTCTTTTCAAGAAATTTTATTTTTGCAGTTGAAGTATTACTCTTAGGAACGTCACATGTGTTTTAATTTTGTCAGAAAAATAAGTTAAAATTATCGATTCTAATAATGAGGTGTAGACATAAATTGTAATGTGTAAAATTTAAACGTGCAGGTGATTTCGAATTTTTTTTTGTACTTGGTTTTATAATGAGTGGACTTAGGGGAGTGCCATGAATTGCTGTAGCATTCCAACATTCTCCTGTTTCGTAATATCAAATTCATATGTTTTTAAACTGACATTTGAAGTATCGCACGCAAACCTTTTAAAGTCTAAACTATCTTTTTTGTGAAATATTTACGATTGATCTTGAAATATTTAAAAAGATTTTTACTTGAGTTTAGAAATAGTAGATTGTTCTACATTTTTAGTAAGTTATTGTTTCTTATCTCTTGGGAGTTCCCTGATTCTCTATGTGAATTTACTTAACATTTTGTATTTCCTTATCGGAATTGTAAATGGATTGCAACATATTCTCTAATAATAATAAGATTGAATAATAATTAAAGTCAATGAGTTGAATGATTTTTCTAGAAAGAAAAATAGAAATTATCTTACTTGCTCTTATTATATTTTTTTCTGTTATATAAAAGCTACTCATTCTTTGATTCATTACAGAGATGAAAATATCTATTTGAATTTGAAATTATTCTAAATGATTTCATTTACAATTGTTCCATTTAAAAATTTTTTGAATAAAAGAATTGGTTTTATTTTTAGTTGGACAAAACCTTATGGATTTTAGATTTTAAAAGCGAAAAAAATGTCTAGAAAGCGAATTAGGGAAGACGAAGACGAAATGCAAAATAATATTGTCCATGCGAAAAATCTGAACGGAGATCATGCATCGTGTTCCAGGGAAGAGTCACCGTCTTTTCCGGTAAGTTATTAAATGACATTGACGTCTTATATAAGCCGCACATAAAAATTGTCTATTACAGTTGTCTCTCAAATTAATTATCACTAATTCCAAGCACTAATGTTACTTTTAATGCGTCGTAATCTATTTGTACTCAAATAATATTCAAATTGATTGATATTGATATTTTAATGAAGTGTTCACGTTCTTAGAGATTTCATAAGTAACAACTAATGTTTCTTTTTAACTTTTTATAATTTTGGATACTTTTTAGTTTTTTTTAAACCGCTTCTTAACGAAAAAAAGAAACTCCTGGCACTTTTTTGAATTCCCTAGAGCGATTCGAGCCTTTAATTTTTAATTTGGATTCTTCTCAGTGAAAAATATGTTTTGATATGCTTAGCTGCCAAAGTTTAGTGTCAGCTGAGAAAGTGATTGCTTAATATTTCTGAGAATTATAAGATGATAGACTTAGAGATATCTAGTGCTTTTGTTTTACTTATAATTTGCAGTTGAGATAGAATGATGAATATTACACCCGTATCTTAGATAACGCTAATGGTGTAATCGGGTGAAAAACAAGAATGAATTACTACCATTAAAATTTAGCGCGAAAAATTTATTCATTTTTGAATCTTTGGAAATTGAGCATAAAATTTTTTTCGATGTTGGGAACTCAGCGATTGATCAATCATTAATGATCTGTTAAATTAACTAAAAGCTTAGTTAATTGTGAAAAGAGAATTGAACATCCGAATGTAAATGATATTAAAGATCGTAGCAATAAGAAAAAAAAAAAAAAAAAAACTAATAGCTATTCAGTTCATTAAAATGCTGAATGATTTTATCAACTATAATGGAAGTTGCAATTACGAAACTGAATATGAGATACATATATATTAGATGATTTCATTTTGTATTTAATCGCGCCTTACGTTGCTTCTAGCTCAGTTCCGTATTCTATTTAAGAATGGATTTGGAGCATCTAAATGGAAAATTTTTTGGATTTAATATAGAAGTAATTTTATTATGAATATGGTAAAAGTACTAGGAAACGTTAGTTTATATAGTAGAATCTATAATGTGAGTTAATTCAATACTAATTATATACTTGCTATGTTTACAGTCGATTTGTAAAGAGGCGCCTTTCAGCGATGATCCTGAAGCTTTGAGTGAAAGAGATGCGTGTGACTACAGTGATCGAATTTTATTGGAAAATGCGAAATCCGGAAAAGGTAATTTCAAGCTCTATATTTTAATTAAATATAGGCAGGATATAGGCTTTTTGAACAAACGATCAGAAATAAGTAATTTGTCTACCAAGCATTATTTTTTAACTCTTGTTTTCAGTTCCCAGAAGAGTTAGAGTCTACGCTGATGGAATCTACGATCTTTTTCACCAAGGACATGCTCGACAGTTGATGCAAGCTAAAAATATCTTTCCAAATGTCTATCTTATCGTCGGAGGTATATTAAAATATTTTTTACAATAATAGAATCAGTCAATTATCTGATAACTGATATTGTATAATTTCTTTTTTATTACAGTGTGCAGCGATGAATTGACACACAGTAAAAAAGGTAGAACTGTAATGACCGACTCAGAAAGGTACGATGCTGTAAGGCATTGTCGATATGTCGACGAAGTTGTTAGAGATGCGCCTTGGGAATTGGATGATGAGTTCATACAAGAGCACAAGGTTTATATTTTTACTTTTAGAAACTAAAACTCTCAGTGTACATAACTTATTCACATTCCTTAATATTTTTTGGTTGAAATAGTCGTTTATAGAATTAGAGTAAGTAAATCTATTTTTCCAGATCGATTTTGTCGCACACGATGACATTCCCTACATGACAGACGATGCGGATGATGTGTACGCCAGACTGAAAGAAAAGGGAATGTTTGTCGCGACTCAGAGAACAGAAGGTGTATCAACGTCTGATATCGTCGCAAGAATAGTCAAAGATTACGATATTTACGTAAGGAGGAATCTCGCCAGAGGCTACAGTGCCAAGGATCTCAACGTGTCTTTCCTAAACGTAAGTTGAATAAATATTTATTATTTGAATATTTCTATAATTAACTAGACAATATTTTAATAGCCTATCATCTAGTCTATAAGACGTAGCTTTGAAATTTCGTTTAAATTTGATTAACAACCCAGGATTCATTAATAAACAATAGTCTAAACATGTTTTAATTCTTTCAACAAGAGGGTTATTTCCTAATTTAAATTTTCGAATTCCCTACTCTTTAAAAATTAAAAAATTTTTAATCTTAAAGATAACTGTTGAATATTATACAGGAAAAGAAGTTCAGGTTGCAAAACAAGTTCGATGACTTGAAAGATAAAGGCAAACAAATGATGGAGAACTTAGGCGAGAAAAAATTGGATATAATAAGTAAGTGGGAAGAAAAATCCCGGGATTTTATCGATACCTTTCTTCTCCTATTCGGCCGTGAAGGTCGTTTGGTGAGTGTTTTTTACATTTTTTTTTTATTTTTAATTTTAACACTATATGTTCTTTTAATTTTTAAATGCAAATTGTAACAAGCATGTGTGAGCGACTAGTCAATTAACCAAAGTTTGCACCAGCAAAAACGATTTAGAATTTTATATCGGGTAATTTTTAATCCTATTTTCGTACTTGCTATTGTGTGTGGAGCTTTTTTAATTTTTTGCACGACTGTAGATTATTATCATTTAGAATTGAGTGTGTATTTTTTCGGCCCTTTGTGTTTTTTTACGAAACTCAATGATTGTTAAATAAAGTCTCTTTTTAAAACTCAGTTGCTTTATTTATAGATTTTTAGTCGTTAGTTTTAAGGTTTTTTAAAATTATTTTATTTAGTCAAGAAGAGATTGTAAAAGCTTTTAAGGAAAAATGCATTTGTAATAGCAGGAGATCTTTTATCTTTTTTTTTTTTTCTTTCGTAAAGAGTTGTTTTGGTTTACAGTCAACGATATGGAATGAAAGCAAAGGTCGCTTAATGCAAGCACTATCGCCTCCGGCTAGCCCGAAAAGGGATGGCAGCCCAAATAGCAGTTATAGTGCCAGCAATGACGAAGAACAGACAAGGTACTATACTTTTCGAGACATTTGACTAACTCGATTAATACTTGACATCCTTTTACTTGACTAACAAATGAAATTCCAACTTCTATCTGCAAATTCTTCCAAAAGAACTTTTACGAAAATAGAAAATATCTATAAAATAAATTTTAACATAAATATTTGAAGGAGTACACTCAATCGGTCGAGTTTTCAAAATATAAATTTTGTTAATCAAAAAATTCAAATATGTAGAAGTAGCAGCCCAATAATTTCAATTTTGAAGCGATACTAACAAAGCATTAACATTTAGGAAATTACAGCTTTTATATCTGAAGATCCTTTAAAAAATGATTTTAAGATTTTGTGTTGGTTTGTCTACACATTAAATTATTATGGCACGTATGTTTGATTAACAATCTAATCTTTAAAAGTTAATTCTAATTTTTTTACCAGGATCATTTTTAAAAAATTCAAGAATCCTTCTGTTCCAGACTTGTTCCTAATAACAAATGAGTTAAAAATTTACAAATAGCTAAACACCATTTTAATTTAATGTTGCAGTCCTCCTCCTAAAAAGGCTGGTCGCTACGAACTTGCGAACCCCGGTCACTATTTAAGTGACGACTACAGCGACGACGAAGAGGAGTATCGAATGTCCAAGTGATCTTTGGAAGAACCTCTGGTTCGACTCGACCAAATTTAGCAAACTTTATTTTCTAAAAAATCTTATTTAAGCAGCAGTAATTTCGAGGTCAATGGGTTCGTTTATTTTGAATAATTGATTCTCGCAAGAGACAATACACCCCGCCTCCTTTCAATATTGCGTCGTCCCGAAGAATTTTTTGCGGTTAATTCATATCCTGAACTCTATTTTTTTAATAATAACCGATCAAGTTAATTTAAGTGAACTCTTAAGTACTTATACTTAAATTTTTGCGTCATTACGATCCCCGATTTTGTTTTTGATTTTGAAAAGGAATATAACTACTTTTTTTTTTTTTATAAATGATGAGGTGTGGGCATTATAGAATATGAAAATTTCTATCCAAGATTTAAAGAAATTTAAAATTTAAATCGAGAATAAAATGAAAATACTTCAACTAGTTGTGATATAAAAAAAAATTTTCAATAGACTAATTTAAAAAACTCCAGAAACAGAACTGAACAATAAAGAACGGTTCTAGATATTCGAATACGTACGTAATATTTTTTAATAAACGATTTGCCGAGGGAAATTTGTGGGTAGAAAATTTGAGGCCATAGTTAGCAGGAACGAAATTTTGTCGATGTACTACAGGAATTGAGGACTAAGAAAGTTGATCTGCATATTGTATTCGAATGTGAAGTGCATTCTGCCCTTCGAGTGATTTTTTATAGTTTTAAATTCACTAGCGATTTTATATGGACTATTTTATATAGAGCAATTTCTAAGTAGTGTTAAAGACGGAAAACGCGCTGTGTCTGTACATTGTTGTGAGGTTTAGTTTCCTTTCTTTCCTATAGGAAAGAGGAAAAACCGTCTGCTCCCTTTACAGAGGATTATTTTTACTAAAAGACTTGGCGTTAATGATTATTCGTACAAACTGGTTTCACTGTTTTTTAAGTCAACTGTTTTACCAACACGATTAGAGTGTAATTATTTAAGCCTGATTGTTGTTGATAATTGGAAGTATCAAGAGCGCGGGAAATATTTTATTTTTATGAAGTAAGGAACACACAAAAAAACTCAGTGTATGAAGAGTTTAGAGAAGAGTGATAGAGTGTCTTTTTTAAGGGCATGTAATATTTTACCATAAGAGCAATTTAGTTTACCCCATTATGTATTCATAACAATAAATATTTGTAGCTAATAAGAGTCAATAAACATTCGCTTCATATAGACAAAGGTTTATTGACTCTTATTAGCTAAAAATATTTATTATTATGCATGTATAATTGGGTAAACTAAATTACTCTTATGGTAAAATATTACATGCCCTTAAGTATTTTACATTTACTGTGGAAATAAAGACTTCCGTTCATAACATTATTAACTCACGACCCTCACGTTTGTTGTGCAAGTCAATCGACGTTCACGTTTAAATTATTTATTTAAAGTACAGAAAACAAAATTTCAGCCAACGCAAAAACATCAAAATCTTATGATCGAATTTTGTTGGAACTTTATTCTTTGGGGAAAAGAATATTGTGCTTGGAAATATGTAATCTAACTCAATGCAAGTTGTACAAAAATAAACGTATAAAGGTTCTATTTACTGCTATAAATGAGTTTTTGTATTTGAGTACTGAGTACGATTCACGAAAATTGAGAAAGGAATTGTTAGCGATTTACCACCTGTGCCTCGTTTTAAATTAAATCGACAACATTTTTTTTTATTTATGTAAACATTGAACTCTATATTGTTAAAAAGTATTGCTGGTTTGCTGATTTGTATGCGTGGTAATAAAAGTTCTGTTTATTTCGTAGAAATGCTTTGTGAATTTAAATCGTAAAATTGTCTTTTTTTTTTATTTGAATATTCTATTTTCTTGTAACTTGAAAGTTTATGGATCTGTGGTGTTAAATTATTTTTATTTTGACTATATTGAATGCGATCTGTGACCCTAATGAAAGTTTATGGAATGTTTTAAATTTTCTCTAATTAAGAATTGTTGTGCAGTATAATGAGATGACAATAAATTTAATTATGATCTAAAATTTAAGTACATGCTTTTAATATAAGTTTTTATAGTTTAAGATTTAGATACCGAACCCGAATTCCATAATTTTTTTATCATATTCGATTTGAAGAATATAACTTTCTAATTTGCTTCTTTATCAAAACTTTAAAAATAAATGTAAAAGGAACTGCAAATTCTAAAACAAAAGCACCATTTTTATAAGTAAAATATTCGAAATTCAATCAACTAATTTTCTTATTCTCTCAACTATAAAATAATAATTTACCTGATTCCTGTATTTCTTACAATATTAGTTGAATTCGGAAATCTTGATAATCCCAATTGGTATTAACACTTCACTTCACTTCACTAAATAAGGCACAAATTTAAAAAAACCAAAAAAACTAATTGTATCTTAACCTAATTTTTATTAATTTTAAGAAATATCGCATGACTATGTAAGTTTTCATTCGCGAAACGTTAGGCTAACATATTTTTTAAGCAAAAACATACTTTCCGAAACTTATAAAAAGCTAAATAAACTTGAATAAATAATTGTTGGAGAATCGAAAATCAGAATCAAAGTTTCTAAAACTTTCTAGAATAATATATAAGAAGTTATAGAAGATTTTCAAGGCTAAACTATTTCCTTCAAACATTTCCCGCCAGAAAAGAAATTCTAAGAAAACGTCCAAAAAATAACCTTTAAGACGAAAAAATATACTAAAAAGGATAAAACATTGTTCAAAGCTACTGGAGTCCCTAATTTGTCTTTCTGCTTTAAAATGATGTCCGATTCGCATTCCAATTTTAATTCGCATAAACTAAATTTTTCTTTCAAAATGAATTCCATCGCCATTTTGAAATGTAACGATTGTCGCTACACGGAATAGCAAATATAGACACAATTCGATTTTAATTTTGGGAAATTATTGTACAATTTTGTTTACGAACGGTTCCAATGTTCAAATTTCATCAAACTTGATTAAAATCCCGATTAAAAATACTTTTTTTATCTGAAAAACTCGGAGCTCAACGCGACGATTTTGCTCACAAGAAAAAACGTTAAACATTGAAAATCGCAGGTCCACCAACTGATAGACTTTATTGCTTCAGTGCTACCAACATAACCAACGCGGGCTCCGCACTTTACTGCGCATGCGTTGCGCTCATCTAATTGGTTGTTATTCGCGCGTAATTTAAATTTATATAGTATTTTAAATAGCGCGCGAATAGCAACTAATCAGATGCCAAGCGCAATGCATGCGCAGTAGAGTACGAAGTCCGCTTTATTGGGTGGGAGTGGGGATATACATATGCATGTACATATGCATGGTAACTATGATGCGCATGGCATATATATAAATGAATGTACATACATGTGTGTGAACTATGAAAGCATGAACATGCCTGTACATATGTGTGTAGTTGTAGTCTCTATCTGGTTTCAAGTCAACAGGGAAGAGTTCTCTATAAGTTTAACAAAAAAGGTGAATTTTTGGTATGTATGAGATTATTATTTGTGACTACAAATTGAAAATTTTAAATAGAGAGAGATTTAGTTTTGGCTTCTTATACTTAGCTCATTATTAATCAATATAATTAAAAGCATTTCAAAGATAAAATAAAATTGATGAATAACCTAACCTTCAATACGTGCAGGTATACCAATCAACAAACAAAAAATAGAAAAGGAGGAACATTCAGATCGTTAAAAATTTAACAATATATGATTTGATACTTTAAAATTTGTTATTTAAATTGAAATTCTATGAAGAATAACAACTTCTAATTGAAGATTTTCAAAGTGGAGTTTACAGAATGAAGGTTCTAAAATTGATTCAGTTTTAAATGATTTTCAGTTGTCATTTGAAATCCACATGGAATACATATGTATGTATAGAAAACAAATGACCTCTGAAAGGAGACATAATAAACTGTTGTAGAACATAATTCAACTGCAGGTATCGAATTGTTAATTAAGCTGTAAAAATCACAAAAAAATTCTACAATCTTCTCGTATTTCATATGTTTCATAGGTTTTATATATTCGAATTCATTGGACTTTTTGTCTATCACGTGAATCAGACATAACCTAACCTAATGTGACACCCGATTTGGATTTCGGCGAATAGCAGAGCTCATCCGCAGTTTTTTTTTTCGACCGTTTTTAACCGAATGAACGACGAAAACGAAACGAAGTGAGTTCGGGGGTTTATCAACCGCTTTAGTTAGAGAAGGAGATCTTAACCTCTACCCAAGGAAATCATCATTTGTGCGAGGAAGACAGGCACAACGGAAACTCGGAGGGAGAGAAACTGCCGAAAAGACACCAACCGACAGAGACAGTTGCCAATGAAATCGACAAAAGAGGATACAAAAGAGTACCGTGCGTGGTAAATACTAGTGCATGTGTGTTTTTTCACTTCTTGAGGTAGTTTTCTCATATGTGCTAATCGTTTGAAAAACCGTAGACATATGTCTATGGGACTCGAGGGCAGTGCGGACCGCGCTGTTTGTGAAAAATTGAGTGTGAACGAGCGGACCGATGTTGTAACAAACGGCCAAAATGGAAGAGCGAAGCGTTCATAGCAGTATCAGCGATATAAATAGTGAAGAGGCACCACGAACTGAACGTAAGCATCTCATTGTTTTTTCATTTTTTTCCCCCATTTTCCAGGGTGGGAAATGTCGAAAAAAATGGTCCTTTTAATAAAGAGAATCGACTCTCGCGGCGCGTGTTTCCTCGCGAGTTTGAAAAGGCGCGAGCACCTGTCGATAATCGTACCTCAAAATACAAAATATGTACGAAATTCAAGAGGAATTTTCATTCGACCTTCTCAGCCCTAACTGTCAAATTTGGTGACTCATCGAGCGGTTTCAAATTTAAGTTTTTCTCATTCAATTTTACAGGATGGGTTTATTATGTAGAATCTGAGAGGGTGATTTTCCGAGGAAAACCTCTGCGTCCTCATAAACTTGGCCTTGAAATCAGCTCACAGACTTGGAATTATTGAATTACGTCAGCTGAGAATGAAATGTTTTCTTTTAGTAATTTTTCCTTTCTGCTGATTGAAAGATTTGCTGATTTGATGAAAATTTTATTAAAGGCTGAAAGTGATTGGAAATGTAAAATTGATTCATCCTGAGATTTGCACGATAAGGTTATCGTATATTACTGGCTCTGATCTCGTTTCTTGGTTAGGAATGTTGGAAGGCGAGGAATTTTATTTCGAAAAGTTGTGTTGACAGTTGATTTATCAGGCTCTTATCTTTGCTGACACTTTTTCGTAGTGTCATTGGTTCGTTTGCAATTTTCAGCTGGTTTTGATATCTTGAGGTCTTTAATTTCAAGTTGAGAAACACGTGTGCTTCTCGTTCTTTCTTTATTTTGATAGATTTATAGATTATAGAACTGAATGACAGTTGCAATGACAGTTGGAAACATAACCTATTTTATTTCATTTGAGCATTTGAAGAGAAAATTAGATTTCTTTTTTTTTTATTTTCAATAATTTTACTCTTCAGAACTTGAACAGAGGCAACAGAGGTTAATTTTTTACATTCTCATCATATGAGAAGGTATTGGCTTTATTTAAGATTCAAAAATAAGAAAAGATGGAAGTTTATCCTTAAACTTACGATTGAGAACAGTAATCTTATACTAGAGCTGCTTATACCTGCAGTACGTGTTTATTTCTTTTAGGTATTTCCTTATTTTCTAAATGTAAATTTCGGTTTCAAGATTATTATATATAGTAGCTATTAAAGAAAACATAATTCTCATTCCTTTGTATTATTTACTTCAATAATAGGAATTGTACTATATTTATTATCAGTGATAATTTTAATATTTAAATATATCAAGACAAGAATTCTAAAAGTCACACATCCGAAAGAACGTCACCAATATTGTGAATTCAATTTTCTATTTTTATATAAAATTAAATCAGTTCCTTGTTCTTGAATATTTTTAAATAAGTCATTCTCTTATCAGCAATCTTTGACTCTTAAAAGACAGATATCTGAATTGGCTAGAAAGTATTTGGCGTCATTTCACATTCTGTTATCATTAAGATAACAAAATTTACAATGTGGAGTGTCATTCCTGTTCAAATTTCGTTTCGTTTCATTTCTGTTTTTCTGGGGGGAAAACTCGAGTGCACTCTTGTAATTCAATTAAAGAGAGAATATGCTCGTTAATATTCCCATGCTCATTTGCATTCTAAATATATATGATTGTAGCAGACATAAAACTGCTAGTCGCATTTATTAAATACTTTTTTTTTGCAGACCTCTAATGTCTATTCTAGATGGAAAATAATTCTCATTTGTACCAACATTTAATTTTATTTGACGCGTTTCCTGAGTTAAATGGACTGTACGTATTTGAAATTAGAAGTTTTCAAATTCAAATTTGGGTGTTTAAAACTTGGTTCTTCTAAAATTCTTTTAATTTTTAAATTAAATTCTCTCATTTTAAGAAATTCATATTTTGAAAATTCTAAACTCTAAATTAAAAAGGTTTCTACAATGAATTGTTACTAATTTCTAAGTTTTAAACTCGAACAGTTTTAGAAGTTATATTTATTTGTAGGTTTGTATTTCACGAACGGAAAAATGTTAATATTAACATCCTTATTTTTATGTTTAGCATTAATAATACCACGCAAGAAGAGGATATGCCTCGTTGGTGCAGCAAGTGAGGATCCGGCACTCGGAGCTGCTGCTCAACAATTCAGCGTACCAGTGTTAAAATCTCAAACCGGAATAGAATATATAGAAGATACAGCCTACTGCACTTACTTTATATTGAATCAATTTGAGGGATATGAATATGACTTGCTATACAAAAGTGCTCACAGGTGAGCACCCATTACTGCCATTATGTCATTCTAAATATTAATCATTGTGAAATAATCCTTTTTCAAATTTCATTTTGTTTACAAAATACCATTAAAGCTATCATATCAAACTTTTGATTGCTGCCAGTTTTTATCAATCATTCTCAAATGCATGTTCCACGTATTATTTACCAAAATTGATAAAATAACAATAATATTGCCAAAAACAGATATTAGAATCTCACAAAAGGATAAATTTTACTTCACTTATGTTTCTCATTCCACTTAATTGTGTTTAGAAACAAAATTAAATGTTTGGCTAGGAATAAATATTGGTTTCGAATTATAATTTACTTTTAATTCTGTAATATTTATTAGATGTGTTGATAAGTAGGATTAGTTGAGTTTGAACATGAGAATTGGATTTTAAAAATAAATTAAAAGAATTTTTTTTAGCTAAATATTGTTCTTTTTTTAGAATACTGGGGCCAACAGCTCTTTTACAGCTGGCGGAGAAGAGAGAGTCATTACCTAGTAATAATCGACCAATGTTCACACAATCAATGACAGGAACAGTAGTTGTATTTACTGGGTTTAGAAAGAAAGATGAACTGGTAAGAAATATAAATTTGAATCCTACAATTTTGTAATATGATTAATAATAATTCTGATTTAATTTGACTTGCAGACGAAACTCATCAACATGATCCACAACATGGGAGGCAGCATTCGGAAGGAAGTGGGGGCGAAAGTAACGCACCTTATAGCGAATTGCTGCGGCGGTGAAAAATATAGATACGCCGTGACGTTCAGAGTTCCTATAATGTCTATGAATTGGGTAATGGCCCTTTGGAATATGAGGGGGGACGTTAACTGTTATGGTACCAATGAAGGATTGGTAAGTTCATATCCCACATCAAAAGTAAATCCCTCAAAATAAACAAAAAATTTTCTCAAATAAAAGACTAAAAAATTATATTAAATTGTTACAGATTGCTGCCTTTAAATTGAAACCGTTTTACGGTGCGAAAGTCTGCTTTTTTGGATTTCCTGAGGAAGAAAAGAAGCACATGTGCGAAGTTTTGCAACAACAAGGAGGAGAACCTACAGAAATTGACGATCCAAACTGCACACACGTGGTAAGTTTATTTTTTAAAATATTTTCTTTTATTTTGTTTATTTCATTTTTCTAACTTTCAAACCAGCTTTTCAATACCTACAACACAAATTTTTGAAGTTCAGATTTTGTTTTGCAAGCTTTTAGTAACACACATAGTTTTTCACATTATTAGGTGAACAACTTAGGCAAGAATCAGTGCAGGATTACCGACAGTGCGAACACGCTACCATACTTTAAGAATCCATGCTATTCTCTTTGTAAATCCAAAAATGAACCTTTCTCCTTCGCTTATTATAATCCCTACACAAATACGATTCCCTACTTGGAAACAAGTTCCAAACTAACTGACTCTGGAGATCCAAGTTCACGCGATTCACAGAAAGGACAGAACAATTTTAAAGAAGACCAATGGGAAACACAGAATTTTTTTAATTCGATGTCAGGCTGCATTAAAAATCCCTGTGACCTCTCTGTCTTAAGTCCAGATTCCGCGATTTGTATGGACTTTTCCTCCAGTTGCGTAAGCATTTCAGAAAAATCGAATGTTATATTCACTTGCCTTCGTGCGAAAATTGAATCCAACATCGAATTGTCTTCGTTATCGAAAATCCCGTGGAATAAACAAGACTCTGGATTTTCTCCACTTTGCTTAATCTCTCTGAAACAAATATCCTGCAAGCTTTCTCTCCATTTTGCTGAAGAAGAACAATTGACGAAAGTAATCGAACCCGAAGCAGTCGAGAAGATGATTGTCGAAACTGAAAGTACAGAAACAATAGAAAAAGCTAGTGTAGATTTTTTTAACGTTAACACATTTCGTTCGCAATCTTTTTATGCGAGTTCGAATAAAAAGACAGTGCCACCGAGACAATATATAAAGTGGAGAAAATCCAAATCTTCGATGGCGATCACAAAGACTCCAAAATCGAGAAAATTGAAATATAAGTTTCACTCAAAGACGAATATAAGTAAACATCGGAATCGATATTTAAGTAATTCTGGTTCTTATAGTTCTGCTCTTGTACCACGGAGGAGTAAAAAAGGGTCGAATTCTTTGAAGTTAAGTAATTCATTTTTCGCGAAGATTTGTAATGTTGTTTTGCCTTCTACGTTTAAACAGTATATGCAAGTGAGTCCAATGCGCCAGAGTCCGGAGAAAAATTTATATACACAAAAATACACTCCTCTGCCTAGTCCTTTACCCCTTCCTGCTAAAATCGCAAAGCTGTCGACTCCTGAAATCAGATCAACGAGTACTTTCACTCCTGATAGAAAGATCGCGTGCCAAAACTCATCTGCCTCTCTTAAGCTTCATTCTGTGAAAGCCCACCGTCCAAGGAAGGAGGACAAACCATTTCCTGTGGTATTTTTTTTTTTTTTTTATTACTTTTTCATGTTTTAGATTAAAGAGTAATGTCCGGGAATTATGTGCACAGATTTTTCGGTTGTTCAATGAACGAAATGATTTTTTCAACTCTTTAATGATGACAACAGTGCCACTGACTTGAAACTATTGGGTAGCAATATCGTATTTCAAAACAGTATTACAAAAAAAAAAAATAATAAACGTCGAATTTATGTTCACAGTTAAATTATATTGAGCTTCCCAATAGTTCAATTCTTAGATGCTGGTCTTTAATTCAAATTTATTCTGAAAGATTCTTCGTGTATGTTTAATTTTTTATATTCATGTATGTTTTATAAGTTAAAAACAATTCGGTAATGCACTGTTCATTGCACTGTTTCTACAACTAATCCTGCGTGAATCTTAATTTATTACCTAATTCAACTTATCCAATTATAACTAATCTTAGCTGTATTTATTCATTCATAATTTGAGTAATTACATCTGAGATGTAGCGAAAAAAGGGTCACTTCTATCAACTTTGAGAAATACTTTCATATTAACCATCAATATTTTGTACTCGTCTAAGTGAGTCGTCCATCAGAAAATCTTTTTCAAACTTTTTAAGTATTGAAGTATCGTTTTATATTATTACTTTTAGGTTGTAGATGAGTCCAACGTAAACACGTTACCTGATCTGGCATCAGTGAGGGCTCACATAGTAAAAGCCGAGTGGTTTTGGACGTCTGTTCAAAATGAAGGTGCAGCTGATGAGAAGGAGTACCTCTTTGAAGATGTACGTTACTTTCCGCAAATTCTGTAGCATAAATAATTTGAAAATTGAGTTTACAATGAAATTTTCTCCTTCCGGTTTAGTACTTGGAGTCCGTTATGTCACCTTCTGTTTCTGCCAGAAGAGATAGTCAACAGGCCGCGACACCTACCACAGCATCAACTAGACGGAAACGCAAAAGACTTGCCGATACTATATCTAGTCTGGTGCAAAATGGCACAGATTCACCAGCTGTTCACAAAAGGAGATCCAGCATCAGTGACGCAGGACATTTAAGCGTTAGCGGTAGTTTTTTAGACTGCACTGCAAGTCCTGACAAACAATTGCTGGATGGTAAATACAGTTTTAAAATTTCTAATCACAGTTTTCCAAAAGTCGAGTTTCGTGCATTTTATAAATTGTCTTTCGTCGCTTTAATTCACAGATATTCCAGAAGTCGAATCCGTAAATACTGAGGCAACAAGAAAAAATCTTTCCCCTCGCCATCAAGTCTTTCTCGAGCTTGTTCAAACCGAATCCAACTACGTTGGAATTCTCAGTACAATAATGACGGTGAGAATATAATAAATATATATATTTATTAAAAGAATAAAGATTGGTAAATATTAATAATAATTTTGGTATGATTAACTTTTTTAAGCTATACCTAAATAAAATATTCAGTAAACATTTTTTTTATTACAGTTATTTAAGTTCCCTCTAGAAGAGCTGATAGAAAAGAATGGTGAGTTGTTAAATAGTACAGAAGCGAAAATCATCTTCGGTAACTTTCCACCGATTTACGAAGTACACAAAAAGATGTTAGAGGAGTTGAGATACAACGCGGCGCATTGGACAGAGGACGTTAGTATTGGAAATGTGTTTTTAAGGTACGCACCTGACTTGTTAAAGGCGTATCCACCTTATATAAATTTCTTCGAGAATACGAAGGACATGTTGGAAGAGTGCGACCAGAATAAACCGAGGTTCCACGCTTTTCTTAAGATTTGCCAGACCAAACCAGAGTGCGGAAGACAAAGTTTGAAGGAGTTGCTGATCAAACCAGTGCAGAGACTACCCAGTATTAGTTTATTATTAAATGGTAAGTTCATTTAAATTTAATTTCTGCCAATTTTTACATATTTGAAGAATTAAAATCTTGAGCGCTTTGAAATTTCAAAGATTAGTGAGAACTCGATTTCTGTTGCAGATATCCTTAAGCACACGAATAAAAATAATCCAGATCACGGTGCCTTAGAACTATCGATCAGCAGTATTAAGGAAGTGATGACGTATATCAACGAGGACAAGCGCAAAACTGAGGGCCAGTTAGTTATGTTCGACATATTCAATGATATTGACAACTGTCCTCCTCATTTGGTTTCATCACATCGATCCTTCATCGGAAAGTGCGACGTTATGGAATTGAGCGAAGGTTTAAGTGGTCGAGGAGATCATTTGGTCCTTTTTTTATTTACGGACACTCTGGAGATTTGCAAGAAAAGATCAAAGGCCTTTAACTCCTTGAAGAGTCCAAATACTGTCAATGGTCTACACTCTGCCAAGTTAAGTCAGGCGAAGCCTTATAAGCACATTCGGATGCTTTCCCTTAGTACAATAAAAAAAGTCGTTGACATTCGCGAAACAGATGGTAATATTCTTTATTAAAACTTCATCTCCACATTAAATATCAGGTTTATAGAATTCTAAAAAGTAATTAATTCAAATTTCTATTCTACAGAATGCCATAAAGTATTCGCGTTGATGGTTCGAAGCAATCAGGAATTGAAGGAAAAATTGTTTTCTTTCACGATAACCGACGAAGAAGTGAACAAGACGAACTACTTGCGGACTTTGTGCAGACAAATGGCGAATACAGTCTGTAAAGCTGATGCGGTAAGTTTTAAACTCTATATTTACACTTTACCTTGAATTTTCAATTTCAATTTCTTGTAACAATAACAGATTCTAATTCTAATCTGTATTATTCGCTTTTGCAGGATACTTTTCTCATCAGCCTCGATTCGCATCAACTAGAAATCGATACTAGTGACGTAGCCTTAGGAACATTAAGTAAAGCATTTAAGTAAGTAGATTAAAGAAAGATTTTAAACTTCTTTATTGTAAAAATACTTTAAGATTTTTTCACTTCTTTTCTTGAATTCCTTCTACTCTAAAAAATTGTATTTAAACTCTTTATTGTCTATACTAGGTTTTATTGTAATAAGTTTCAATCTTTCTTAATAGAAGTGAATAACAATCTCTTTCTTATTCGAGAAATCTGTTTACAACCAGTTTTTCTTGCATGTAAATAGAATAATAATGGGGTAACAAACCGTTTGGTTACAGGAGCCTATTTCATAATTTTTACCTGGAGTATATGGACCCGTATGTGTTCCTACTCAATAGCATGTGTGAAACCACGTTACATACCCCACTACCGTCAGTTTTTGCTCAAGGCTATTTTTATTTTTTTCATTAGCTTTTCTACCTTTCCAAGCTTTTTAAAATTTTAAACTAATCGGTTTTTGGGTTACTTTACTAGTTGAAAATGTAAAATTTATTCTTTTTGAAATATGAAACCAATTCTAATTTCAAAAATTACTATTGCTTTTATAAATCAGTAAATTTAAAGATTTAAGTTTGAAATAAATATTAGAGAACCTAATCCTGTATCTCATTATTTATAACAGACGTAGTCTTCCCTCGCAAATGTGTGTAACAATTTTTTTATGATTTCGCTTTGCACATTTGAAACTTTTTATATTCTCATCAGAGAATGTATTAGTTTTGTGTAAAATTTGACCCCCTCATTTTTTCACTTTGAAACACTAATTATTTTACTTGAATTGGAATTCCATGTTTATGTGTGTTTATTTTCATGCGAAATCCTTATGTGTTTGTGAATAACTTTACTTCCCCCAATATATTAATTAAACACAGCTTAATTTTTTTTTAAAACCTAATTCGTGTTCACTCAGAATTTTTCAGTCTTCTAATTTTTTAAAATTATAGTTTATAGTTGTTGATTTAATTCTGATTCAAACACTACATATTTTTATTCATGTTTGAATTTTGAAGGAGGAAGAAAAGTTTTTTTGTCGCATTTTTGGACAATTTATGTCGATTGAACCGATTTTTATAAATTTATTTCTTTGTTCAGGTTTGCATCACGTACAAGAATGAAAGTCGGTCGAGCGTTTAGTTTTAATAAGACTCCGAGTAAATTGAAAAGAGCAATGTCAACGATGATGTCACCTTTTGGATCGACACATAGCCTTACACCAGCGAGTCAACAACTCGCACAAATGAGACTGGCGAGTTGCAACAATATTAATGTTAGTTAATACTTTTTTCCAGAATTTATACGTTTATATTGTATGTGAGTTTTTGGTGCATGTCTAACCAAGTTTCAAAATGTCTAACAACTCAAATATTAATAGTGTAGGGAATTTGAAAAATTCAAATTAAACTTTAAGGCTTTTATAATTCGTATTTTATACAGTAAGAATTAAATATCGCTTTAGCTTTTTATAACTCATAATCCACAGCTGCCTTTGATAATTACTACCATTTTTGGTATAAAATGTGATAATTTTTAGAATTATAAAAATAATTGTTAAACTGACGCGTATTTGATTACATTGCTTTCCTCAGCTAAAATATTAACTATTTTAAATGCGATTTTTGTCTTAACGCCTGCACAAGATCCTAGGACTTTTATACATAATATAATGTAAGTATCGTAATTTTTAGTAATTTCTGTATATGAGTATATAATTGTTTGTATACAAAATTCTTTTTAATCAAGATTTAAAACAATTTATCAATAATAGAATAAATCTTTTTTTCTTTTCAGGAGCTGGGCAATGGTGGTCCAGGTTCGACAAATAGAGACGAAGTTTTAGTGGCACCAATGTCGGTGCAACCGACCCGGAAGGCAAAATGCAGCACACTCAGTATGGCCTCGCTTCGAAGGTTGTAATATTGTGTTTTCCAAAAATTCGCAGCTCCTTATCGCTTCCATTGCTCAAGCATTTCCTTTTTCCGCTATCCTTTCGCCTTCTATTTCCTGCTACCATCTAATGTCCCTGTATTTAAACCCACAACTTCGTCACATTCGCAAAAGATTCGACAATCTTTTTTCTTTGAAAGTTCAAAATCACAAAGAATCTCATGGGCTATTTAAAATGGTCTCGCAACTTTAAATAATTAAATTATATTTAAAACCAACTTCATTCTCCAGAAGTTAATTCTTTTCTTCGAAGAAGTTCTTAAAATTATTATTGATCAACTGAAAGTTGATTTCGTTTCTTAAAAAAGAATTTAAATACAGAGGAATAATTGTTTTTCCTCTTAAATTTTGTAAACATAATCAGAAAGATCTTAACAAATTGGGCACGACTTACGAATTTTGGCGAAAGTGACATAATTGAAATAAATTTCAAATGTCTAAGAAATTATGTGTATGAAATACTCAAATTGATTTACGAATGAGCAGCATCGACTAGCAATACATGTAAATCTATATGATTTTTGAAGAATGAGTATTATATTTTTAGACTTTTTGTGTGCTTCTTTTTGCGCTCCTTGTTCATACCTCCGATCCACGAAATCGTTAATCACTGTTGTTTGTATAAATCGACTAATTAACCAACAAGACATTCACATTCAAATTCCACCTTGATATTCATGAAATAGTGTTTCATTGAATCTCATTCATGCATAGATGAGTTCCTATCTGGCTTAAAGCCTCGCTCCCTGTTGTAATTGTTCTTAATTCTTATTAATATCGTCTCTTATAATTCATATTATCTATGCTAAACATCATCGTTTGTAGCTGCTACAATGCTATCATTTTCTTAATAGCATAATTAATCGCAATAATTATTGCCTTTTGTTATTACTTACTACCTTTGGATGTAGTGTATTAACATGTGACTGACGTCGACTTCCGGTTGTGTCTATGTAACTTAAGTTCGCTGGCGACGCTCGATTCGTTATTTGTATATCTTTGAGATGAAAAAAAGCCTTATCGTACTTGAACCGTACACTGAAAAGAATTTGTAATATAGTTTTACAAGCATAATGCCTACAATATATTTCCATTAAAGTTATTTAAACTCTACTTTTATTGTTCGTTATTTAGGTAGTCTTAATTAAAAAATTTCCAGTGTTACAGAATCCATCCAAGGTTCCAAATTTTGGAAACAAATCTTTTCTCAAAGATTGAAATACTGCCTTTTGTTTTTTTCTAATAATCAATCTAATTTTTACAAGTTTTTGTTTTGTACAACTTATCGCTAATTTTTATGTTCTATAAGTACTAGCCACTTTCTCTTATTCACTCTTTATCCCATTAGAAACTGTTCGGAGG
Source organism: Synergus gifuensis (assembly GCA_904066015.1). Classification (NCBI taxonomy): domain Eukaryota; kingdom Metazoa; phylum Arthropoda; class Insecta; order Hymenoptera; family Cynipidae; genus Synergus; species Synergus gifuensis. The sequence goes on along the minus strand of CAJFCO010000124.1, from coordinate 316,669 downwards.
AAGTTGTTCAAGACCAGTCTGACCTTTGAGAAGAACATCGCAAATTGCACTGAAAGTGGTACCCATTGTGTCTTTCAACGCCAAATAGAACGGTATCATCCAAAGAAAAATGAGATAAAGAGAAACTCTGTTAGTTAAACTTGGATCGATTTGATTGAAGTTCACTACTATTTTCTTCCTATCCTGGAGATCCTGAAGGTATAAGTTTCATCGATAGAGTGAAGAGCTTAGAAAATTTAGTCTCTTGACAATAATTTAATGTGTTTCTTGCCTTTCTGGAATTTTTGCGTCGATGACGCGATCAAGTCATTAATCTGTATTTACTACACATAGTGAAAGAATATTTTGTACAAAAGAGAATCTATTATTACTTTGCGCAGAAAGTTGATAATATTAGTCTCAGTGTGAGTCTGAGAAAGCAGCTGTTAAGTTATAGTTTTTAATTTAATAAAACTGCTCCAAGCAAATTTAATTTGTGGAATCTCGATGCGTTTGCGAATTTTACGTGTTTTGAAATCAAAATGAGATTCAGTTTCTTCGTGTCTCTTAGTTTCATAATTTTAAAATGAAGATTCTGAATTTTGCTTATTTGTTCAGTGGCATAGTCAGTTATTTGATTTTTTTTTTTTTAAGAAAATTGTATTTTGCAAATATGTATAACATTCAACCAAAAGTTTTAAACTTGAGATTCATTGCATCAATAAGCCACTGGAAGAGAGAGAAATCAAAGAATACTTGTATTTTGAAAAACTTCACAATATTTTATTTCGTAAGTTAAATATTTGGAAAGAAAATATTTAGACAGTTGATTTTGAAAAATTACATTAAACTTTGTTATTGAATGAAAAGTTGTTTTCTTTTATTTTTCAAGATTCGAAAACAATTTGTTCTACAAGTTGTCCTGCAAAAAATTCTGTAAAAGTAACAATAAATAATAGAAACGGATATTTAATTAGTTATAATAATATAAATTATTTAATCCAATTAATTTGTACGAATTTTAGCATATAATTTAATGAGCCTTCTATTATTTAGTGGAGAATTTTACAGCAATATTTTAGTTCATAGCAGTAGCAGCAGAGGTAGCAGCAGAGTAGAATGTGTAAATAATAAATTAATAAGAAGTAGATTGTGAATGTTTTTTCAGTACATATGTATTATGTAAACATGATATTTTTTATTGTAAATGTGTGGATGCTGTCATTATTAGAAACTTGACGGTATGATTATTGCTACTTATATCTCAATTTGATTGACTGTATAGATTTTGACCTTTGTAATGTAAAGTTGAAAAGATGTAAGGTTTTATTTATTCCCTCCTTTCTTCCAACATTTTTTATTAATTCCGTTTCTTGATACTCAGTAAAGTCTAAAAACGATTTATATTAAATATTTAAAATAATTTTTGAAATTTTCATTGTCATATATTTCTAATCTTTTATGCATGTATAATATCCTATAAAATATATTATAAATATTTTAAGAATCTTAACTTATATTATTTATCTGCATTTTTACTAAAAAAATTTAATATTCTATTTTAAAAAATGTTAATTTCGCGCTATTGCGTTTCGAGTTTTACCTTTCGATATGTCGAAATTCGACCTATCGAATAAAACAAAATGGCGGCATGCATGAAGGAATGACTTTGTGTTTTGCTGTACTTGTCAAAAGTTGATCCACATAAATGGTAAGTTTGTTATTCATGTAAATCATTGTTCCTTTTTTTATGTGAAAAGAATTAAATTAATTCTTTGATTCTTCAATCTTTATGGAATTAAATACACTCTTTTCAATTTCGTATTTTTTGTTTCCATCAATATAATCTAAAGTTAACCTCAAAAGTCACGTCAAATTGATAAAAAAAAAACCTTCTTTTGTGATTAATCTCTAATAATTTAATTTACGATCTATGAGATTATAATAAAAATACATAATTCTGCTAGAAAGTGATTAGATTTATTGGTTTTTATAAGACATTTTTGTTTCTCACTTTCAAAACAATGGAGATAATAAAATGAATGTCTTAAACTTAAAGCTTAGAGCATACATCAATTTTTTAAATATTCTTAAATTGATATTATTCAGCAATTCATGAGTTAGCATTATTTTTTTAACGTTAATCAAAATATGTATATATTGATGATGAGGTGCTCCAAAATTATTTATTAATGCCTTTCTGTTTATAATTTTTATTGTTAAAGAAGCTCTTTTGTATCTTTCTTTTTAAGAAATCTAAAAGTGTTCCACTTCTAATTATCCTCTCTCCGATTGAAATCCCATAAGTAACAAAAAATTCCATTTTAATTAAAGGGTCAAAATCAGTCAGGAGCCGGTGGAACCGGAGGTGACAAGAAGGACGATAAGGACAAGAAGAAGAAATATGAGCCCCCGATCCCGACACGAGTCGGAAAAAAGAAAAGACGCACTAAGGGTCCCGATGCAGCTCTTAAATTACCTCAAGTTACTCCTCACACTCGTTGCAGGCTAAAGCTTTTGAAGCTTGAACGAATTAAAGATTACCTGCTCATGGAAGAAGAATTCATTAGGAATCAAGAGCGTCTTAAGCCCCAGGAAGAGAAGAACGAGGAGGAAAGGTCAAAGGTCGATGACCTTCGAGGAACCCCAATGTCCGTTGGCACCCTTGAAGAAATTATAGATGATAATCATGCTATAGTTTCCACTTCTGTGGGTTCTGAGCATTATGTTTCCATCCTCTCTTTTGTAGACAAAGACCAATTGGAACCTGGTTGTTCCGTTCTTTTAAATCACAAAGTTCATGCTGTTGTTGGAGTTTTAGGAGACGATACAGATCCTATGGTAACTGTGATGAAATTAGAAAAAGCACCACAAGAAACTTATGCTGATATTGGGGGTGAGTTCAAGAAATTTTTTAATTCACCTTTTTATTTTCAATTAATGTATTCTCTTACTAAATATCATATATTTATTTTTTTTTAGGTCTCGACACCCAAATTCAGGAAATTAAAGAATCTGTGGAGCTTCCCTTGACTCATCCGGAGTACTACGAAGAAATGGGAATAAAGCCACCAAAAGGAGTTATTCTCTATGGTCCCCCAGGAACTGGAAAAACCCTTTTGGCGAAAGCCGTAGCGAATCAAACCTCGGCAACTTTCTTGAGAGTCGTCGGATCTGAATTAATTCAAAAGTACCTAGGAGATGGTCCAAAACTTGTTCGGGAGTTGTTCAGGGTTGCTGAAGAACACGCACCGTCAATTGTTTTTATAGATGAAATCGATGCTGTCGGTACGAAACGTTACGACAGCAATAGCGGTGGTGAGAGAGAAATACAGAGAACAATGTTGGAGCTTTTGAATCAACTTGATGGTTTTGATAGTAGAGGCGACGTTAAAGTTGTCATGGCAACAAATAGGATCGAAACCTTGGATCCAGCTTTGATTCGGCCCGGTCGAATTGATAGGAAGATTGAATTCCCACTTCCTGATGAAAAGACCAAGAGGAGGATATTCAGTATACATACGAGTAGAATGACTTTAGCTCCAGATGTAAATTTAGCTGAACTTATAATGGCGAAAGATGATTTGTCAGGCGCCGATATTAAGGTAAAATTTAAATCTGAATTTATATTTGGATCATTAACTGATATTTTAATGAACTTTAATTTTAACTTACTTATTCTTTTTTTTACAGGCGATTTGTACAGAGGCTGGATTGATGGCTTTACGTGAACGTCGGATGAAAGTGACAAGCGAAGATTTCAAAAAATCGAAGGAAAGCGTCCTTTATCGGAAAAAGGAAGGTTCTCCAGAAGGATTATATTTATAGACTCCATTATCTTGTAACTCCGTGTTTTTTTATTCATTTTCGTTGGTATTAACTTGCGACATTTACAGAAATAAAAAAAAGTACTGACATTAAATTAAAAACTAGGTGTTTTTATTTTATCTTCTGCACTAAAAAGCTAAGATTTTTAAAATTTTTGTTAGAAAATAATTTTTTATTTAATCGATATTCAAAGCTTTGTAAAAGAAACCATTAAAATT
>CAJFCO010000124.1:265807-300532 GCA_904066015.1 Synergus gifuensis | reverse complement strand
TCTTATGGTAAAGTATCACATGCCCTTAATTATTCCAAATATAAAGACAATAATAGGATATCCAAACTCGAGTTTGGTTGCCGTAAATACGTCTTAAAGAAGAAGCAGCTGCCACAGCTAAATATTTTTCTCTATAATTTATTCTTGGTTTCTTTTCGAGTTTGAAAGCCTTCAGGTGATTTTACTATTATCTCTGCATCAGCAGCTCCAGCTTTTCCTACTAGATTGCAAGGGGCGCTTTTTAACTTTTTCTTCAAAGAGAAAACATTTACCTCTCTTCATAATTATTTTCATTTTAAATCCACCTTATAAATAATGGATTATATACTTGGAGTGAAGGGAGATAAGTAGAATCCCTGATGCATTTTTAGTTCATTTTTTTGAAAATGAATATTGTTCGAGTCACTTAATAAACGAAGAAGAGGTACATAATTTTTTTTTAATTATCTCGGATCAGGTTGTCTAACTGTCTGTCAAAGCTAGATCCTTGTAAAGTTCCAATTACTGAACATCCTGGAAAGTTGTGATGCTTTCGCTTTGGATAATGCAAGGCAGCGATATCGAGTTGTTATTGTGGGAGCAGGAGGCGGAAGTTAGTGTAGTCGATGGTGTGGTTGAAAGTGACGTTGAAGCCGGGTTGGAAGATAAAGAACGAATTTGTGTGGGTAAAAACTTTGAAAGCTCAGACTCGTAATTCTTCTTCTAATTTTCAAAGCAGACACTTGTCGCGCAAAATAATTGGCATCCTTCCTTAATAAATTACACCTCTTCAAGTGCAACTTATTTTAAGGTCTGATGCTTTTTCAAATTTTCAGTGATTGAATGAGAATATTAATACGTAGAACAAAGGGAGATCTTTGTCATATCAAATGCAATGACGAGTCCATAATGGCGAGAATGAAAACATGGTTGTTCCGAGATTTAGCAAGCAGGATGTTTCTGGATGGTGGATGTTGTCAGAGATTATTGATGCCCCAGACACAATGGAAGCATCTCTTCCCCAACTAGTTCTAACTCTAGATAATGGATAGTCATGGGAGAGGCTTTCTCTTTTAAATTTTTTACGTATACTTTTTCTTCATCTTATTTCTTATTTCTTCTTTCGGTCTTTTGTTCAGGTTTACTGTTGCTACTCCAGTTTCCCCCTTTTACTAAGAACATCCTTAAGTAATTAGTTAGAGTCGAGAAGAGATTCAATTTTGCGTTTTGTGTTTTATGAAGGCGAATTAGTCGGTTTGAAATTTTGGAAATAGTAGCAACGTTTCTTCTTGATTCTCCGCTTTGATTTCTTTTAAATTCTGAATTTAAGATCCTTCAGTGTTCGATTTACGAGCGATCTATGAAATGCGTGAAATTTATGGAATTTATAGGCACTAAACATACCCCCCAGCGAGCACTCCTATGAGCAAAGTTATATGAAGCAAAGTGAATTCTGCATCACGAGACTCGGTATTTTCAAGCTTGCTGGATGTGCGGGTTAAACAATGTGAAATTTCAAGTCAGAAAAGTTTAGGTCCCGTTGATAAACATTTCAAGTAGTTAATTACAATGAATTGTTTATAAACAAAGTCAGGCGTCTGGACTCTAGTTCCGCAACTTTCAGGCTGTATTTATAGTAGCCGAGATACAACTATAATGAATGGGCGGTGTCCTATTCACTAGCCTTGCAGATACCTCTCTGCCCTTATGCAAATTACAGGATGCGTCTCGCTTTTGATAAAACTCTGATTCAAAATGTATCAAGTATCTGATATCAAAAGGTACCACCTGAATCGGAAATTAATTTTTCCTTGGCATGAATAATTATATAATAGACAAAAACCATAATTATAATTGGATAAAAAGAGGGAATAACTGGAAAACTGTCCATTTTAGCAAAAATCTGAACATGAAGTTTGAACATATGGTTTACCTTCATTTTCTAGAAAGTGTGCAAACTTCGAAGGATACATTATTCTTATTGTAATGTGATATTACAATAAATGAATATGTACTAGTATCTTGCAGATCGCATTGCACAAGAGCATAAAAATCTAGCAAGGAAAGCTTCTGTTAGATGGCTGTATCGGCTCGATCGTTTTATGAAATATTCATGAAGTTCTGGGTACTGTTTGCATTCTATGGCTAAGAAGAAAAGTTAGACATTGTAAGTGTCGTTAGAACCTCCTTAAAGAATATCCATCGTTTCGTATTAAATCCTTGTCTGGTCAATATGATCCCATCCTATAGAGTATAGACTATGGTGACATGAAGATTTTAAAAAATATAAAAAACAAACAGAAAATACATTTTCTACTCTAAAAGAGGAATTGGCGTGAATTTTTGAATTAGAAGATATCCTTCACTCAATATGAGGCCAAAGCAGCGCAATCGATATCGGAATGTGATTAAATTCCAGCAGTGAAATTTCAAGTCAGAAAAGTTGAGGTCCCGTTGATAAACATTTCAAGTAGTTAATTACAATGAATTGTTTATAAACAAAGTCAGGCGTCTGGACTCTAGTTCCGCAACTTTCAGGTTGTATGGTGCTCATATCCATCAAAGAAAAACCTCCTAGGTTTCATTTACCATATGTAGCTTCCTGTACACATATGATAAAGTAATCGTTTTTGGACTCAAAATGAAGCTCAATCTTTAATTGAGTAGAAAAGAATTTTCCGTCACGAAGCATACTCGAGCATTGTATTGTTCTGAGAGGGAGTAATGAAGCTTTGTGGGCGAATTGGATATGCCTTTGAGAGTTTGAGTAGTAGAATTAATTATGCTGCATGTTCACTGAGAACTTCAAATAGTGAGTTTCAAAGTGAACAAGTTCTCTAATTTTCTAACAACATTTTGGTCATTACTACTGCAATGCCTTAGTCTGTGCTGATGTACTCACTTGTTGCACCGAGTAGTATAGTTTTCGTAAACAAGTATGGGATCATGACCCGCGACGTGTGGTCAACTTGTCACAGCAACATTGCCTCAGAAATATACAATAGCTTTTCGTGGATTAAACTTGAAAGAATTATGGGGTTGGATCTAATGAATAAAACTCATGTTCTAATATTTTAAGTATTGTTTCGCAAAAGGTAGGAGCGAAAACTTGTTTAACACAATTGGTTCGAGTATGAAAGGAGATGAGAAATTTGAAAGCATGAACGAAGACCTCGTTAATGATCATTATGCTCGTTGAGTTCTCGGGAGGGAACCGCATGAAATTCACTAACTCCAGACGAAGTATCGGAAACAATTATTCGTTTTGACATGTGACGAAACGTAAGCGATCCATCAACTTACCCGATAATTAACGACCTGAGAAAGCTCCCCGCCGATTGGCTGCCCACTGTACATACAGTAATAAATCATACGGAACTCGTTACCGCGCTTTACCTCTTCGTTCTTGAATTCCGATACTCGTTTTTGTCTAGTAATAAAAAATGCTTCATAGGGGTTAACGAACAGATCTTCAAAATTTGATTTTCTTTATTTTAGAGTGCTATGGTGATTGAAACAGGGTTTGCTTTTTCTTTTGGACAATTTAGAGAGATCCTAGATTTAGGAAACTCCATTAAACTTCCTCTAAACTAACATTAGTCCGCTTCACTCGAAACAACTCTCTTCTCTTCTTAATTAGTCCTGCAAACAAGGTTTTTTTTACTACATCTTCCCCTTTCATCCTTTCACCCCTGCCCCCCTGACTTGTGAACATACCCACTTTTCCCAAGTTAAAAAATCCACTCATATTTTTCTTTCCATATTTACTTGCCCCTACCGTTCATTCGAACCCCTTATCGCACAGCACCATAATTGCCCCATGAAATCAAGAGAGTTTACGCCTTCGTTCCACTTCAACTGGAACTCATCCACTTGTCTCTCTGTGCTTGGACAATGCGTCCTTCGCACGCACGCACGCGGTCGGAAGTTCACCTCAGTCGGTAACGCAGGCTGCATTCTAGCTGTTTTTCTCGCCGAGGCAACCCCCTAGTCCTTTGAGAGGTGGTGTCACATACCACTGAGACGACGACTTTCCTCGAAAGAACAAGGTGGGGGAAAAGGGGGATGCTGGATGCATGATCAGAGGGGTGCGCGGATCCAGCATACCTAACCCCCTGGCCACCCTTCCATCATCCAGCGGTTTTATACGGGTTGGTCCTGCGCCGTCGGATGCTGCAAAATCCACCCTCGCCTTACCCCACTGAGCACCCACGTCAGCGAACCAGCAGTGAGAGCCAGGCCGCCGCCATAGCCGCTCCCGGGCAACAAGAAACCGGTCCTCGTGCTACTTTAATTAACTTTCTAACCCTCCAAGTTGTCCCGATTTTCACCATTCGCGACATTCGCCGGCCGGACTTTCACCCCCTTTGTGAAATATTCCTTCATCCGAAGGGTCAATTCTCCCCTCAAGAGGAAATATCACCAATCTAGTGTCATCCGAGAATCACTACTGCGGATTTTAGCTGCTTTCTAACGTGCAAGAGTCAGCCCCGTTCGATAAAGTCGGCCACAAGGCAAAATCGAAACGCCGATCTGGGTTAACTAGTGAGGGTTTGAAAGTATTTTGGGATAAAAAGGTCTATTTGAATGTGGTTGAGGTTTTGTGGTACTACTAGGCATGTTCTAGGCATGGTAAGGGATCATGGTTGCCGGTTCTTTGAAATGTGAGAGAGATTTCGATGGGAGGCTTGGCATTGGTTTGGGTTAGGATCTTCTTATCAGGAAACCGTGATTAGAACGAGCAATCACAGTTTCGAGGGAATCCGAGATGCTGAGGATTGATGGAAATTAGGGAGGATGAGATCCTAAGGAGAAGGATCAAAGTAAGGATTAAGTGTAGGAGAGGAAGAAGCTGATGGTCTAGTTAGATTTGTGATATTAGAGATAATGGTCCAAGTACATCTTCAGAATCAAGAATTAGATACTTCTGTTGGAAATCAGATGCTAAACAAGAATCCTATAATATTTGTAATCAATGATTCTTGAGGAAGAAGTAGATTAAGCAAGATATGGATCTGAATGGAGCAGGAACATCAGACAACAAAGAGCTATAACGGATAACAAGCAGGTTTTATAACCAGTTTGAAAAGCCATTGATGAATACCAAAAGCTGGCTTCTCAATGATGAAGACAAAGGTTAACAGCTTTCTTGAGCACCCACTTTTGTCCCGTGAGAGATTATCTACTCCATGTCCTTGAAAACAGCACCCACCACTCCAAGGGTCAACGATTCACGAGGTTTGAGTAGGGGTTGAAAATCTAGCAATACTCGGAGAACAGTGCAACCCTTGATGAAAGTGAACTTCAACAAACCATTCAGACACATCGATTAAAAATCTAGCTTACCATTTCTCCAGAGACTCTTGGTTTCTGATTTGACTTGTCAGAACATACCACATGTTATATATCATCGACATCGAATATTCCACATCTCTTTTCTTAGAGACAAGTGTCGATATTTTTGAGTGAAGAGAAAAGTGAGTTGTCAGGAAAAGTGGAATTCTAAGGGTTTGGGAAATATATAACAATCAAACGCGATTGTCAAACTTTCTAGTAGAACTTTTGCATGGAAAGTCGTCGCAATTTCAATTATAACTTCTCCTTCTTCTTCTTCTTCTCTTCTTCTTGATAAATTCAATTCAATTTTCCTGTTAGTGATGATCAGTGAGGTGTGAGCAATAGTTTTTCGAGAGTTCGGAATCGCGATTTTGAGTCGTATAGTGTGAGTGTTTGTTTAGGATTCTGTGGTGCAGTGATTCCGGGAACTTTAAACGGAGCAAGTACTTCGTTAGGGTTAAAGATGTGTGCTTTCTTTCACTGGAAAAGCTCGAAGCTGCTTTGACATGGGCTACTCTTTCACCTGCTGATGAGTTATCTTCTGCTTCTGCGCGACTCATTCCAGTAAGTATACACGTGTATCGGTTACAAATGTGAATTCCTCAGAAAGTACTCCTAGCACAAATTGATCTTACGGGGGGAGGAGTGCAGATTTAATCCCACTGAGGAATAGGCAACATTTCCGTTACGAATTTAGTTTTCATGAATTGGCTTGACGGTCTTTGTGCTTCCAACTGCGACTCAATTATCACATTGCAAATCATCACTTCCCAGAAGCTTATTGATTATTGCAATAATTGGAAAGTGCATTATTGAAAAGGGATATTGACTCTGTGTTGAATCAATTGCTATGTCAATCAATCCATTAGATGGTACACCATATTAATCAAGCGATTGTTTTCGGTTTATCATACTGTCTCGACAATTAGGGGTTATTCTACACACTTTTCGGGTAGTTGTATAAGGTAATTGGAAGTTAAAGTAGGTAAGTAGTTGCAAATCTTGGTTTTGGATGCTACTGATATTAACAACTACGACTACTGCATTTATATTGAGCATTAAAACGATATAAAAACTTTTATCGAACTGGAGGATACAATTACTTAAAAATCATCTGCTAATTAGAAGTGTTGCCTGTTACTGTGAACAATGTTGGCTCAGTTTTCCCTGCAATATGAAAACAAAGGAATAGAAGGTACAGGTTAATAGGATGCACTACAGACAATGAGCTTTGAATAAAAAGATCTACAATGCTATCGAAGTCTATTACGATCCTTTTATTCCGGAATGATGGTGGGTGTTGTTTTCAAAGTGTTACCCTAGTACGGGAAACAATGAAAGCAGCATCAATGTCAAACATTTGAGCAATACAATATCATTTAGACTAGGTAATGCACATAAAGGATATTAATTACTTTCTCAATTGAAACTACAAAACCGTTTTTGTAAGATGAAAATATAAGTTGATTTTAGAGTAATATTTCTGTCCTAATGGAAATAAATCAGTCAATAATTGATAGAGCTACTTTATTAATTTCAAATTCGAGGTGTGAAGATTAATGATCATTATTATTCACTTTCCTTTTGTTTTCTTCTATCGACGACAAGAAATATTTGTACTTTAAAGCCATTCTTGTACTAACTAATTTAAGTTAACTATCTTTCTAGAAGGTATTAAGTTTTCTAGCTAGCATAATGAGGCGGAAATTATACATAGGTATTGCAGATATAAGGATAAAATGGGTTATATTCGTTTTTTAATCGAGTTTGTTCAATGCATATATAGACTGATGTAGATCAAGCATGTATGCAAGCAAAAAGGGATGGAAAGATGAAAAAGATGGTTGTATAAAGTTTAGAAAAGATGTGCTTCGAAAGCAGCTTGTGCTCAGATCTCAACCTAGGTGTATCTATAACTATATAGATAGAACATGTCGGCCTTCTGGTTATTTCTAGAGATAATCGATAGTCGATATCCACTCTCGAATAAACACACATATTGTTACGTCCTTCTCTAATGAATTGCGATCGGAGATTATTGTCTCAATTGTCTATTTTTTCTTTCGTCTCTTTTGCCTCTCTCTTTTAACTGCAAACCATTCACAAATAAATTAGTCCATTTATTTTGGATTATTATGTATTTCTTGCCAATGAACATTACAGAATTCCCGTGTTTGGCTTCTTGTTAATTATAATTGCTACAGTTCTGAAATTTTTCTACATTTTTAATTGCTAATGTTTCTGTTTATTTAGTGACTTATCAGGAAAATTTCCAAATATGTAAATGATTTTTTATCGAAGCTTAAAAATCGCTGAATGTGGATAATTTATGTCATTTTGATATCTTCTAACCGGAAGACTATTTTTGGAATAATATGGAATATTCAGTTTCGAGAGGGTTTTAGTAGTTCGAGATCCATCATTGGAATATTATGAGAATTTTAAAGTAGTTTGTCGGGAAGTGAATGCTTTAAAGGCGATAATATGAAATTGGTAGGAATCGATTATTGACAATCCGTTTTACTAAATGCATGATGGAAATATCAGGAAATTTTTTCCTATTTAAAGTAAACCTTAGATCATGACCACTTTCAAATTAATATCATTGAAAGACTCCGTGAATATAGACTGACAATTTTTTATGTCTTGATTCTTTTTTTCATTTTTGATGTTTCTTTCCTTCTTGAATTGATGTTTTTTGTGTGAACGTGATTTTAATTTCATTTTCCTTTATATCGATTTTTTGATAATATCCTTCAGAACACGTGTACCATTCACACCCAGTCAATTTCTCTTTATAAGTGCTCTTCATTTGGTTCAATAGGTCTTTCCACCCTAAAAAACGTTCTTGATAGGGTCTGTCACTTTTTTTATCTCAAAAATCCTAGTCTTAGAAGTTGCTTAGTTGGAAATCCCCAACATATTTCTACCCTTGTCTCGCTTTTATAGCCAGTGATCTCAAGAAACGAGATTATATATCTATAATTGGATTAAAAATCCCCTTTTTTACCCTACACTTTTTCTTGTCATAAACAGACTACAAAAAATTCTTCTCAAAGACTAAATGGTTAATATTTACACTAGTCCTTTTTTATGGCAGTCATCTCCAACACGTGTATTATATTCTAATATATTTTATGGACAGAATGTGTACCGTATCATATTATTTTTTGAATAGCATGCAGTAAAAAAGAAAAATATTCATATAAAAAAGAGGGTGAAAGGGAGCCAATCCGTGGTGTACGTAAATTTATGCCATCAGTATACCTGTCGGATAACACAAAATTTACATGTATAGAACTATGGGTGCGTTTATACGCTGATACGTGTGCCATGTGGATATGAGCTATAACTTTTGGAGGCTGATTTTGAACAGGGACGAGAAAAATATATGCGTAGTTTACGGATGCATTATTCAGTAAATAAAATAGTGGTTCAAATTTTTCGCTCGAAACACGTACAGCACAAATGATGTTTGCTTATGTGATGGAGGGAAAAATATTTTTGTCAGTTTTAATCCGCATATAAAAACTTCTTATTACACTTTTTTTTATAAGTATTTAGAAATTCTTTCGTTATATATCCAGACGCAAATAATTGTGAAGAAGTTCCTCTTGTTAAATAATAAAAATATATCTGTCCAATTTCTTTGAAAAAAAAAAAACGGCAAATTAAGGTTCGCCTGGAGCAAGATTGCTTCAATGAAAAGTATCGTTCATCTCCATCTTGTTAAGCAAAACCTCTTGATTGTCCCTAGTTTTTCCTCAACTCTTCGTTCAAATATTTCTTCATGGGGAGTTGACAATCTCCGGAATAAGTTTTCTTTCTCACAACTTCTGTTTAGACTCCTACCTCGAGTCTTAATCAGCACAGCGTACACCCTGAAAGCATGAGTATTTTATGAAGAACCAGAGGTGTCGCAAACCGATTAAGGCAAAAAGATCACGAAAGAGCTGCAGACTCCCTTTATAGAGAAAGTCTAGTTTCTTGAAGCAAAAAGTAGAGAAATAGATTGCAAAAAGAAAGAAGCAATCAAAGATTAAATACGGTCGATACGATGTAACTTTGTGTATAACACATTCAAAAGAAAGATGTAAAAAGTCGATTTATCTACTACTACTACGACTAATACTATTTTCTACTACTCTTGTCAAACCGATAAATAAGACTGATGTAAATTCTGATCGAGAAAAAAGTTCGATGTCGTCTCGACGCGAAAAGTTTCGAAAAGTAATTAATTCGTCATTCATTGATTTATCGATAATGTAATAGCTCAAGGTAATTGTAATGAAGCAGTCAGACGAAGTTTAACTAATTCATTGTTTCGCCTCGATTTATTTGTAGATACTTTGATTGCTAACTGAATTTACCATAACGAGATTATTCAATGAGGGAAAATCGAAGTTTCAAATTTATTGTATTACGCTGGTTGGAATATTTCTTCCTTTCAAGTTTAAGTATTTAAATTCCAGTTTTTTCAAAATTGTACCTCTTGCTTAATTTTTAAAAATACAAATGGTCTCTTTTCCTTATTTATATTTAACTGAGTTTCGCCGGTAACTGAAATCCTCGTAATTCGTTAATTAAAAAATTATGTTACTTGAAAACCTATGTCTCTATTTTTTAGTTGATTCGAAGAAATAATTTCTCTGACCTAAAGAAGTTCCGTTGTGGTAGCTGAAGTAATTGCTCATCAAAAAAGTCGGCTCAACTCATTGAGGTTATATCTTAATGAAAAAGAATGGTTTTGAAATTGGAATTTAATTTTTTAAATTATAAAGGGTTCTCTGATTCATTTTCTTAACTCCACATTCTTTTAAAGATATTTTTAAAATTTTAATTTTATATCAATCCTCGCCCAATAGCAGAGGTGTTTAAACGTAACTTCTCCGTCATTTTCAGAAAAATTGACTTTTATAAGTTTAAAAGGAAGGTTTTGTAATCCACAAAAAATATCCGGTATCTAAAAGCTACAAGAGTTAATATATAATTAAAATTTCACTAAGAAAACTAAATGGTTACTCTTTATTCCAAAAATAATGAAATGATGAGACCCGAATCATTCCGGACATCTTTCATATCATTTTTAATATAACAACTAACCATTTACTTTTATAAATGAAATTTTTGTTTTATATTGTTTCTTGAACCAACTTTATTACAAAATATCTTTTTACAAAATCAAAACTTTCTTTAAAACGTATAAAAGTAAACTTTTCTGAAAACAACTGAGAATAACGGAAAAGTTAAATTTGAAGCCCTGCTCAATAGAAACATTAACTCTGTTTTTTTATCATCTTTTTTTTCTCCTCCGACTTGTCATGAATCGAACTTATAGCTACCCTCTTGAAAGTTAGCGAAAGCGAGCCGGGTGGAATAAAGTCGAGAAGCGGAGGGGTAAACGAAAGCTCCAGCTTCTATCATATTTGTAGGAACGTTAGTATATCTATATTTTTATATGAGAGTATAAGGAGACGAAAAAGCTCGCGCTCTCGGGATTTGGTCTCAGGTTAAAGCCAGATACTTTTTCGATAACACGCGTTCACGATAAACGAACGAATAGGAAATGTTGTTTTAAAATTCTTAGACTCGCGTTTTCATTATTTCCTACAATTTACAGATACATATTTCATAAAGAAGTTGTCACAGTGTAACCGATAACTTTGTAGAGAAAAAAGTCATAAAAGATTTTCAAAGGACGATAGCTACGAGAAAGCGAATAAGGTATTTAGCTTTTTTTCGATTTAAAGGGAAATTTCTATCCCATGAATGAATGGTAATTGCAGTTAAACGAGTTTTCCGAATTTCGACCTTTTCGATTTGCTTTTTAATCAAGTTAAAGGATATTTAAAGAATGAGCATATTTATTTATGCTCGTATATGAAAAAAATGTATAGAAGAATTGTTTTTGTTATTATGAATTATGAATTATGTTCTGGAAACATTTACCGCGATTATTCCTCAAAATCTTTTTGTCTGGCGGCTTCAGAAGTATCTTTAGAAACGATATAATTGAGATTTGCAAATCACTATCAATGCATTTTTTACTGAATCATGTCCCATTGCCTAATCGAATTAAATTTGAAGAGACTTTTCCTCTGTCTTCTTTAAGTAGATTTGAATAGTTTCGGTCAGACATGCGCAACTCGTTCCATCTTGATTATCCTCATCTACTCTAGTGAATCCATTCTAAGTTTTGTTGCTTGCAAACAATTTCAATTTCGCCTTTTCCCAGGTGTTCGATTTCCATTTTTCTTGCTAGAATTATTTTCTTCATTGATTAACTTACAAAAATTTCATCTACCTATTAAAAAATAAATTATTTCGAATAATTTATTTCGATATTAAGGTAATTCAAAGACCTTAATGGTTTGAAAATGATTGATCGGCTCTATATAATACAATTTTATTCCTTCGATGTTTTTCTATCATTTTCATTGATTTATATCAATCCAATAAAATTTTTCATAGTAGATATCGACAAAATTTCATCATAACCGTAAAGTGGAAAGTACACAGTATTGTTTACTTTTCTCCTGTTTGGAAACTCAAGAGATTGAACAGTTATTGGAAAAATTTTTCTTATTTTTCCACTATTTTATTTTAATTATTACTACTAACAATCCAAAAATTGTTTGAGTTACATCGTGGTTGTTTGATGTGTTCACATTCAGGATGAGTTTCTTTTAATTATCTTCCTGTTATTTTAGTCGATGGTGTCTTTTTCCTAAAATATATTGCTTTATTATTCCCAAGATAAAATTAAGGGTAAGGTTTTACATCCTCTTCATAGTTTTCTCTGGGATTGAGGTTTTTTTTAATGAATTTAGAGTATCACAATATAGCCACAGAACGTGACATTTTTGGATGAAATGGCTTTTAAAAGTTTCAAGAAAGTAATATGTATATATCTTGAGTGCTCCTTATGGGAGACAGTATTTTATTTGTATGTTTCGACACGTTGAGAGGACTGTTCGATGTTCGCACAATTGCATGGATTTATTTTATGCAGAGACTCCAGCCAGTCGACCTGCTTTTCCGGTTGCCCCGAGCCACTCGAAATATATGAATATTTACCCAAAGGGGAAAGATAGCCAACCCGAACGACGACACGAACGACCTCCTACCTCCAGACATGTCCTCTTAAAATTATATTCGTTCGTCTTCAGAGCTAAAGTATTCACCATTTTTTTTTCTTTTTTCTAATAAAAAAAGAAATTCAAGATTTCAGTCTTGCGAATGTTCTGCATTCATAGCAGGTATAGGCTTCATATCTGAGAAACTGGTACCTCTGAGAGAACTATTTTTATGAAAAAATGGAAAAAGTTCAAAGAAACGGAAGGAAAAAGCAATTTCGTATTTAAAACCAATATTCAGTATAACAAATTTGAAATTTAAATTACAAAAGGCTCTCTAATTCTGAATACGTCAAATTCAGAGAGTTTTCGAGCTTGAAATATACTCAGAAAACAAAGAACCTCATCATTTTCTCTTACAAAATGAAATCGCCCATCTTCACAATTTCTCTCCCATGGAATTCGGTGAGCACTTTCCAAGATGCTTAAATACAGATGTGGACTTGTGGCACTCGTAGTTTTAGCCTTCCAGCGAACTGGTCAACAGTTTGGATAATATCGCCCGGAATTTCGTTGTGGCTTTTGAGTATATAGTGTATAGTAAAGATGTATAGATGTTTACGAAGGCCAGTGTCATTGTATAGTTTGGAGGCGTCGCAAAAGCACCTTCACTCCCCGGGACTCGAGACAAGTCTCCATGGCAACTCCTCCTGCTCCTGGAGGAACGATAAGTCCCGGAGTTTCAAGAATCCTGGCCTCTATCGCCTATCTGCTCTTCACTAAATGCCCTAAACAATATAACTCGAAGCTAGAGCATCCAATATAATACGGAAGAGGGAACTGAAGTCCGACTAAATCGACCCCTCATTGTGAGATGAAGTCGGTTATTTCGAATAAGCCTTCTCACAATCAGTTCCCACAATCCTTTCTCAGGAAAGTTTTGTAGAACTCATCAGCTCGAATCCTAACTGCAACTGATTTACAGTTTCATTGCAGAAACATTTTTTATTGCAGACTCCCTGATGTTCTGTTTAGAAAGGAGTTTTTCTCTTTTAGTTTTTCAATGATGAAACTGAAGTTTAAAACGTTTACGTCAAAGAAAAATTATTTTTTTGTAAAAAGGATGAGACTTAAAATATGATAGCGCTAAAAGTTCCATTTGATGTCCAAAGAAGCTTAAAACAGGTTCATCTACTTAATCCCTTAGGTTTACCCTCAAAATCAACCCCTAAGAACAAACAAATTAAAAAATCCTAAACTTCCAAACCTAAAATTTTATCATTTCAAATAGGTTCATATAATGTTAAAAGAGGCCAACAGTAACGCTTTTATAAGAGGAGGGAGGGTTCAAAAGCAGCTGTTATATTCCTTTTGCGATGGGAGGTGGGGAGAATTTCGATAAATGTTACTTGAGATTTTTTCATTTCTTTTCAAATTCCTTGAAAATTTTTTAATCTATATAAATCAATAATATCTTTGAAAATCCTATAAAATCCTTTCAATCTTGTGAAAACATTTAAAAATTTGTTAACTCTGTTGAAATCCCTAGAAATCCATTGGCATTTTTAAATATTTTGCTAATTCTTTAAAATTCCCTGCCACCTTTTGAAATTCCTTCATCTCTTTTTAATCCTTTGAAAATTACTTGAAATCTTTTTAAATAATCTAAAATCCTTTAAATTATTTAAAATTTTTGGTGATTCTATAAGATTCCAAAAATTTTGTGACATTGTTTAAAATCCTATAAAATCTTATAATATTTCTTGAAATCTCTGTAGAATTACCTTGAATTCCTACAAAAAACAATTGAAATCCCTAGAAATATATTGACACACCGTGATATACATTATATTTAAAAATTGTATTAGTAAAAACATTTTATTTAGTGCTAAAAAAGGAGATTAATGAGTGTTACGTAACATTTGGGGGTGGGGGGGGTGTCATGGTTACCTTAGCGTTACAAGAGGATGAAAAGATTCAAAAATCGTCCAAAAAATCATTACGTAATAAATTGATGACCTCAAAATGGTCCCCATGGCCAAATTAAAATTTTTAAACAATATCTTCAATATCAGAAACCAACAAAAACCCGGGAACTTCAAATTTCCTGTTCAATCAATAACCTATGCTTTCACAGACAACTTTTTGAGTTGGCTATATAAAAAATTCATTTCAATATCCTACTATCTAATGGAAAACAAAAATGGTTTTCCATTTACATCCGGCTTGTTATCTGTCATCCTCTCTTATTTTATGGTTGTTGCCTCTATTATTTTTAACAAAATGATGAAAAATTGAAAATATTGAGTAGTTTTTTATATCTCCATTATTTTGTTGATATGTTTCACTTTTAACTAAAAAATGCATTCACCGTACTTGGAAAATATGTTTTGGGTTGAATTTATAGGAAGGTATAAATTTATGGCTGACTTGGTGATGAATTTCATTTTACTGCCTTTTGCAAACAACCGTCAGTACTCTACACTACGTTCCTGTAGTTTCCTCGTAAACATATGCTACGCATGTTCATGCATATTATCGTTTCAACATAGAAACTCAAACGACTGGCCTACTTTATTGATTCGTCTCGGAAACACTGGGTGAATTATGAACGCTGATATGATAATCATTGACGATGGACTTTGAATTCTCAATTCAAAGTTTAATATTCATAATTTAAATTAAGTCAAGAGGAATTTATATTGTACATAAAAACACTCAATGAAGTGAAATTTTCAAACTCTATTAGTCAACAATAGTCATTATGTTTAAAATGGAACTTTTGAAAGAGTTTTAATTTGCAAAACAGTGAATTCGAATTATTTGACTTTGAAATGCATTTTAGGATTAAATATTCATAATTTTGGCGCTTCGATAGGTACTTTAGAAAAATTAATTGCAAATGTTCCTAACGTGAAAAAACTTGTTATTATTATAGTTGATTTCTAAATTTGTTTCATAGTTTTCGCAGATAGGGCAATATGATAGAAACGGACAGAACCATCTTCGAGTTTAGGTTTCGGGTTCAGGTTTTCATTGTGCCCAGGCTTTATAGGAAAATTCGCTCAAGCATTACTGGTAATCTTCTTGGAGAGCTGTCAAAAAGCTTTTTTATGGTCGAACGGAAAATAATAGCTGAAAATAATACGTCAAACCGAGTGAACGCGACAGCTCAATACTCAGTTGCATTCAACCGTTCCATTCTATTCTCATGTTCCTGTGTCGTGTTTGCGTCTCTACATACATGCTCTTTCCGTTACGTGATTGCGTCACGTATCCCTTATCCTTTACTCTATGTTATATATATTACACAAACATTCTCATTCAAAACAAAATCTGATTCGTAACTTTTCAACTTTCTTCTGTATCTGTGTGTTACATACATACATACATTCATGCATACATAAACGTATGTATATTTTATGACTGCTGAGTCAGAGGATTATGTTTACGGACTCCCTAGAATGTCTCAAAAGTTACGGCTCATAAGTCGAGCCGTAGTGAGAACTTTTTGATTTTATTTCTGAGATTTATGTAGAAAGTGTTTTAATTCATTGAAATTCGGGATTAACATTGTCATATTTGTTTAAATGTTTATTTACTTTAGTGTTTAACTTGTGAGGGCAGATGATAAATTAGGATAAATAAATCAGATAGATAAATCTTCATGAAGTATTTGGATTAATTGAATTATGGGTAGGTAATTAATTTCGTAGTTTAATTAAAATTGAGTGACAGGTTTCGGTCGATAAATTTTAATAAGCATTCACTTTTTGAGAGGAATTTGTTTGTGGAATACTAGCACCATTGTTACAATGTTATTTGGTCTAGGAAGCATGTTGAGAATTCACAAATCAACGCATTGGCACGCTAATTAATCAAGCTTGGTGCGAATATTACGGGGGAATGCCTGCTCTCCACAGATCTCTCATTATGAACAATCCATTATGTCTGGGTGAAAGTGACTTAAGACTTTTATTTTTCTTCTTTTTGTGTTATATGAATTATCGAAAACTGTTATAAAAGCAGCATAGAAACATAATTATATCTGATTGCAAAAGCGAAGTGAAACTAACGATTTTTTTTATCTTAAGGAGCGTTCTCAATATTACCTTTTTGATTTTTACCTTCCACGCAAAATTAATTTTTCCACAGTAGGGTACTTTTGACTTCAAAACTTTGAAATGATTAAATTTTCAGAAAGTCTGATGGATACCCATATCTAATCGAAAATTCATTTTTGCTTTCAGGTGTTCCCTTTGAAACAAATCAATCGAAAGTCGGAAGAACATCAGAGAACTCGCTGAAAATCGTTGTCAGGGTCGTTTTGCCGCATGGAAAGCGAGTGATTTGAGCAGAGACACTTGTTGCTCCTGCGGAGTCGCAAGGAGGGCGCGAGGAAGAGTTCAAGTCGCCGACTGAAATAAAAAGCACGAGTCAAGGAACTTTCTCGTATCGGCAGCTCTTCCGTTTCGAGTTTTTCTCCATCTCCTAGGTGGGTCCTCAAGAAAAGAAAACAAGAACAAAGTCGCAAAAAGCGAGCCTCAATAAACACATCTCGAGGTCCTCTGGGATCGATTCCCTAATCAGGAAAAAACCAGTCCTCACCCTAGGAAGAATGTCATATAAATTAATCATGGGTTCTGGCATCAATAGCGTGAATCTGAGAAGAATCAGGCAGAACTTTTTAAACCTGAATCCTGGCTGGTAAGGCTCAATTTTTGAGGAGGGGGGAACTTCGGGGTCCACGATTGGAGCAGAAAGGGACTTCTGGGTCTGGCTGTCATGAGAGTGAGAAGTTTGAAGGTCACAGGTCGGTGACACCGGCGGCGGCAGTGAGTCCGGTGCTGCCGTCGACACTTGCTCCCTATCCCAAATTCATTGACGGAACCGCAGCGAATTTATTGGGCCCGGTGAGAAGCCGATTCGCGAAAAGGGAGCGAGATCAGAAAGGCTGGATCACCTTCGTGGAATGTCTTCCGGCGCCAAGCGACTGGTCGAGTCGCTTCGGGGCCGCAGCGCCGGTAGAAATAGTGGGGGTGGAAGGGGCGACTCCTCGGGGGGTGATGGCAGTGGCAGCGGGGGTGGGGCAAGCACCAGTGCAACCAGACTCTTCCATTATGACAGCGGTCATGAACTCGATGAGATCTCCGTCGTCGGTGGCATCTCCCGGTGAGGAACCCAAATAATTTTCAAAAATCTTCCAAAGCTTAGATGTTGTAGAGTTGTAGGCTCCTGTAACCGACAGTTAACGACCTCGAGAGATTTCAAGGGTTTGGCTCTGGGCTAAAAGAATCTTTACTTTTAAGAGGAAGTTCTTTATATATA
The DNA here is from genome assembly GCA_904066015.1 of Synergus gifuensis. Taxonomy (NCBI): domain Eukaryota; kingdom Metazoa; phylum Arthropoda; class Insecta; order Hymenoptera; family Cynipidae; genus Synergus; species Synergus gifuensis. The sequence goes on along the minus strand of CAJFCO010000124.1, from coordinate 282,812 downwards.
TATATATATATATATATATATATATATATATATATATAGAAACGATTAATTATATACAATTCATATTTAGTAGGGATATAAACCCTTGCTATCGATAACTGTCGGTAAATATCGGTTTCGTGACTAGAATAATAAAAATAGGTATCTTTTTAACTTTTTTTAAAAATAAATTTCAAGATTACTTTCAACGATAAACCTACCGTAAAAGTAAATCAAAATCAGAGTCAGAAACGAGTCGGTGATAATCATTTCCCTAAGGCTTATTTACGCTTTCGTAACCAGTACTCTCGAGGGTAATAATTTGTATTCATGGTTATATTCGGTTTTAGTGATATCCTATTGTGTTTGTTATTCTGCTCAGTCGACAATCGTTATACATACCTTTTACGAATATTGCCAAAAGCCGAATGCAGCCACCAGAAATAATGACTCTCGGGAGTGTATCGAAATCTGTTATAGTGAGCAGATTCCGTTTAAATTGACTGTTTTATTATACTAGAAAGAATCATTTGAATGATTTTTACTTTTTCCTTTTTCGCAAGTTTAAGTTTATTTATATAAATCCAATTGGGAGACTTTACATCTTTTTCAAACACATTTTCCTATCTTCATCTCCAAATCTCATCGTATTTTCAATCCCCTTTTCAAAATATACTTTTCTATCTCTTATATCCAACACCCTTTTTTTTTTATCTTTTTATCTTATTATCTCCTTTTCTCACCTTTTTTTCATTACACCTTTCCAACCCCCCCTACCAAAACTATTTTCCAATCTCCCAGAATAAAAAATAAGACGTTTTAATTCGTCCTTTATTTTCGTTTCGCTATTAGTTCCAATTACTTATTATGTTCTGATTTTAGGGGAAACGAGAGTCTTATTACGCCGACGACTCCGTGTCACTGTACCGGCCTCACGAAATACGGAAGTCGACAAACCCTGTACAGTATTGCTGGATCAGTTCCGCCCGCACCTGCAGCTCCCATCCACAGGGTCGCTCCTGGAGGTGAGTTTTAGTAACTTTCTCAAAGGTAAGATGTATATCTTCTTCTGGCAACAACTGTGCTCGAAAACAGTGAAAACAAATATAAATTACGTCTCTCCTTTGCATGGCCAGGCGTCTTGTTGCGCCTGAGCTAGTACCTATACTAGTATGGAGAGTTATGTGTTTGCCAGCCGCGAAAGCGGTCGTCCGGAGTTTCTACTCGTTTCCCCCTATATACCACTAGTTTCAAGAACACTGACGGTTTCGTCCCTGCAATGTTGGCTTGCAAAGTTACGAGTACCCTTCTCACGCAGAGTTGCCCAGCTTCCGTAGATCGGCCTATATTTTCCCCACAGAAGCTCCTCTTTATGTCCGTCATTAGATTAGTCTTAAAAATCACCAGTGCAGTGGTCAATGAAAATTCGTAACTTTGCCAATTTGCTACTTCAAAGCACATTATACATTTTGCTCGTAAAAATTCTCTACAGGTTTTCAGAAGAAATTTTGAATTTCTTCTACAATTCTATTTTCTGCTCATATTACTCTACTAACTTTAATCTTCAATCGAAGACAATATTTTCTTTTAAACGAGTTAGGTCTACTATATCAATCTTCATTAAATTTTAACTTATCTATCAAATTCGGAAGCTGGATCAAAATCAGGTGATGCTAAAGTAGTAATTATCTTAATCATCTTACCCTCAAAGCAAACTTCTACTTGAATTTAATTAAGACAGACCAAGAGAAAATTGAACTGTGTTTCAATAAATAACGCTCTATAGTTTTTGAATTAAGAAAGAATAATTCTTAAAAAAATAATCTTCCTCTAAAAGAATTTTTGTTCCTAAAAATAATCAAGTAACTTGGTTAAAATATACGCTAAATTCTAAAGCTGATAATAAAATAGTATTTTTCTAACGGGAAATAGCATAATATTCCACATTTAAAGTAGTAAAACTCGGGATTTAGTCAGACATCACAAAATAGATAATTTTACATTTATTTTCTTCAATTTATAGCCGTTTTGATTACTATTTTTTTAAATATAATTTGAAGCATTGTTTACAGATATAAATATTACAAAAAAATGAAAATTATTTAAACCTAGCTTCATAACTTTTTGTAAAACATTGGAATGCTTTCCGAATTGAAATTTTAATATTCAGTAGTAAAAGTCCAGATGGGGGAAGACAACTTAGAAATTGAAAAAGGTTCCAATTAGTCACTTGTTCATGTTAATTGTTTATAACAATAATATTTTTTTTAGTATTCAGTTTAATAAAATGACGAAATGTTTTTTTTTTAAAGATAAAATTGATGGACTATTTTTTGTTCATAAATAAGTTTCCAAATTTCGCATTTGTCAATAAAATTTGATATTGATAATAATATTTAATGAATAATTAGTTAGTTTGCTTAATTAAACTATCTCTCAGTTAATTAAAATACCTGAAGTAGAGAAAAGGCAAATAGATGAAAAGTTTACAGTAATGTTTGACCTAAGCTTGGGCTTTACTACTAAATCTCTTAAGCTTTTCTGTTCGTTAAGCAAATATATGTATTTACATCTACATTTTAAAGCGCCTTCCATCATTTAATTATTACACTAATTATCATTTTATGTTTTTTACCGTATATTATCTTCGTTACTTTATTATTTTTGAAACAGAAAATTTCTTAATTGGAAGAGTTTCATTTTTTCTCATTTTGAATTATTTATAAATTTTATGTTTGGCTGACGTCATTTAGGGGCTTACTACTGCAAATTGAAGTATTAACTTACAATATTTGAATATTTTCTCTAGTCTCTAATTTAAAGGAAAAAACTCAAGAATATAAATCAAATAGAATATAATAAACATATAGAAAGCAGTATTGAAGAGCAAAGATATAGAAAATGGTACGACTTAAAGTTGTGATGTTTAGCCGCTTTTAGACAGGAAATACGTAGGTTCCACTATTCCCCGAGGCATTCTTTTCTCGTTTTCAGACAACGTTGCTAAATCCCAATGGCTAAACCGAAGTGATAAGTGTAGAGAGGTGCCTTAAATTGAATCCAGAAACCTAGACATGTGGTAAAGTTTATAGCTTTAAGGTGTTCTGAAATTACTAGTTTAGCGTTCGTTAAAAATAGCAACACAATGGAAAACGCAAATAGTATGCACAGAAAAAAATGTCTAGTTTTTATTACAGTTTAAGTCCGTTTTTAGACTTAATGCTACATTTAGACTCTTCTTAGTCTTGTTTTAAGTCTAAAGATGAGTTTTATCTAGCGTTGAATTTAAAAAAAGAATTAAACTATAACAAAAACCACACATTTTCTTCTGTGTATATTACAATTCGCCAAATACTATTCCATATATTTTAATGGCTTTTATAATTCAGACATTGAAATTCAATATTTCATTGTTTCAAATTCTACCTCATTTTCCTAAAATATTTTCATTAGCTGTTAGGCATCTATTTATCTGCCTATCTATCTGATTTGACATGTCATTGAAAAAGCGATGCGTTATATTCCCTGAACGTTTTTCTTTCACAAGCAGTAGGGTGCAACCCGAAGCTTATCATCCAAATAGCGCTTTGTACGGTTTTGCGCTGCAGGCTTGGTTCGACCATGCGGGACTATTTTTAAAGTTGATATATTACCCCAAGGCAGGGTTGAAAAAAGGCCTCTTACTCGTCTGAAGTAGACCCTTGAGAGCAAAACAGTGATGTGTAAGTTTTTTTACTGTTGTTTCTAACTCGTGTCTCCTCGTGTACAGTATATTTTTTCACAAAGCACCTAGTTGCAAACTGTTATAGAGCCTTGATGCTTTCCGCGAATACGCAGTTTTATCTACATAATTAACAGTTTCTTCCCCTCCATAAAAAAAAACGCGTTAACGCAGGGGATATCAAGTTTTCATGAGTGCATGAGGAATCAGGTTGACGGCATTAATTATAACTCGAAAAAAAACTACCCTTCTATTTCAAACACACGTCAGGTTTATAGTTTCCACAAACTGAGATATAAGGAGAATTTAAAAAATTTTATCTTTACATAAAAGTGATAATAACTTCTTTTCGCAAATTATACATCATATGAGTTTACTTTTTTTGGAATTAACGATTTTATGGTCAGGAAAATGGGATTATATCGCATTTTTCCTTTGTAAAAGCACAGGATATTTTAAGAATTTCACTCCACAACACCGTTAGGCATTTCAGAAATTTCACTTTGTAAATACCCTTTGAGATCCTCGTCAATATCTTTAAAGTACATTCTTTCTTATATTTTTTACGCTTATGAAAGTTTAGATAACGAATTGCTTGGCTCATACAATTTTCCGGGGACGGCGTAACATTTTAATGTCTATCAGAAGGATGGATCGTTTTTAGAGGAAATTTAGAGATTATAGATTGTGTCTCAAGTGTATTGGCTCGTTGCCATATAGATTCCACGTTACTGACAGATCTGGTATGAGATTTCGTGTTGTTATTGGACTCCTGCCAAGGAACATTATCATTTTAGGCTTTCTATGTGCGTGAATGAATACTACATGCAAATCTGTTTGTTGTGTAACAGATGATTAATAATCTCTGTGTGGCCCATCATTATTAATCTCTTGCATATCTAAGTGTCACATCTCTCTCATGTGTGAAAAATAGGCACACAATTTGCTCTTTTCAACAGTTTTCTAGGATATTAAATGTATTTACTAAGGGATTTCCTTACTCGATAAATATATCGTTGGCTAAGTTGGATTACTGGTATGAGAATCTTAAAAAAGCTTACTCTTAACCGGATTATAGGAAAATGTTCTAAAGTGAACTTAAATGTCTTAAAAAACTGATATTTTTTCCTTCTTAAATGAAGAAAAGAATACCATACAAATTGAAATGAATTCCTAGTAAAGAAAACCAAGATAAGATCCGTTAGCATTAAATGCGCGACATACAAACATAAATTTAAGCATGATAGAAATTTGACAAAATTCCACTTGACGAAAGTTGAGTGCCACATCAAAGAGAATTTCCATGTATGCGGGAATTTCTCATGATGAAAACTGTTGCACAATGCTTTGTCCTTGTCGCCATTCTTCAGACGAGGTTTCCATTATTTCTTCCTTTGATCTATTTTTGTGCACTTTCCCGAATCGTGGCATGGTGCATGACCAGCTCGGAGGCTGTTAAAGCGTTGAAATGGCTGAGGCAAAAGGAGCAGATGGAAATGGGGCTTTATTAAATTGAAATTGGATGCCAGATGAAATCGGCCAGAAGAGAGTCTCCCTCACTTTTTCTCATTTTGCCCGAAAAGAACTCTTCATTATATGCCTCGTGCGAGTCTTGTGGCTTTTATTTTTACGGGAACAGAATTCAGTTCAGCAACCGGCGATTTCCAAGTTCGATATTTGGCAACCGGCCTTGGCAGCCTACTTAAATTTTAGGGAAAGAGAGAACTTCGAAACTTCCGCTCTGATCCTTTCATCGTGCATATTGATTTTAAATGTCCGCAGAACTATACCTGTCACTTTATTTATTTAATTCTGAGAATCTTTGCAAAGAATCTGAATTTGCTCTCAGTTTTTCACGCGATTGGCGCAGTTTCAAATAATACGTGCGCATAAGTATGTAGAATTTATTGCTAATATAAAATGCGCACATTATTTTATTATAATAATAATGTAGGTGTATATTAGAAGACATCATCTCTTGTTTCTTATTTCTTATTTATGATATCCCACTTAATTCAACATTCTGAAGGCAGATCTAACTCTTTTCCAACGAAAAACGAGGAAGATGTAGGCGGGGTTGATTTAGAGTAGTTCTCACTAGAGAATACGTCGAACTTTCAAGTTAAGCGCATCTCGTAAAGTGAGACTCCACCTCGTAGATCCACTTGACTTTACTTTCTATCTTTTTCCTCTCTGCCACAATACCAATTCCCTCGGAAGAGTAATAAGAGAACTCATTTCCTCATTTCAAGATATGCTCCTATATACGTTATGTATCTAATTTATGTTTCATTTCATACTAAAGACATCTTGTTTGCATTGTTAAAATTAATTATACAACTTTTCTCTTCTCTGTTGCAACTACATGTATTCCTACTTTCTGAGAAGTACAATTTCACCGGACTTTCGAGTTAATAACTAATCTTAGCTAGGAAACTTTCTTAATTACGTTTTCACTTTCGTTCATAATTAAAACTCAGATTTACTCATTTATTCCAGAGTCTGCTTCTTTATTAGGTAGTCTAAGTTAGAAATACAAGGAAAGTTAGGAATGTTTGCGTGTTCAAGTGAGAAAGTTCTAGCGCAAAATTGTACAAAATTCGAAAATTGTTCCGCTTTGAAAGTTTGAATTATTAAATTTTAGTGTCTGGGAATTTTTGTCTTTGAATTTTTGAAAATTTAGCGACCATCGTGTTACATTTTTGCTTAATTAGGATCACTAGCTGGACTTATTTTGTAATTTGCAAAAGCCTTGGATGAGAACAGGTAATTAACATCTAAAATATGTATTCAAAAGCGAAAATAATTGCATAATTCAAATATAAATAGATTTTGGGTAATTGAAAGGATTTAGAGACTATTTTGTTTTGAGCTTTTTTTATAGAGGTGTTTTATTTCTTGTACATTCTGAAAATCTCAGCTCTTAATAAATAATCTTATAACATTATTAATCTTAATAATGTCTCTCAGGAGACATTATTAAGTTTCACTATAACAATTTTATATTTATGGCCAACAAAATAGTTGAATAATTGTCACGTCATTTAGTCAGAATTAATAGAAGATCATTTTCAAAGTTTATTGGTCACTAAAAAGTAATTCTGTGTTCATAATGGGCAAAACCTCATCAGGCAACAGACCAAGCAAAGTTACATTTCACAGATTAATTATCTAGCATACAGCATATAAAATACATAATTTCTCTAGCATTTTTGTGCTCATTTTTGTGGCTATCAATGAATATTTTGATTTCATCGTTGCTCTTTATTGAAAAGTATGTTTTAAATTGTCAGCAGTAATTTTTAGGCAAAATAGCTGATTCGACTACATAAATTTTCAACATGGTTGGAATTTGCTATTTTCTCTTGGCAATAAAACCAGAATTTAAAGAAAGAAGAGAAAATTCATAGCATTCATGGTACTCGCAAATCGTCTGTTTTATCTGCGAGCCAGAGCTGCTTTCTTTCGAGTTCGCATGATCACCCAGAAGGTACATCCGGATTACAACTTGGTAAAGTTCGCTTCACCGCTTTCTTTACGGTTTCGTACTTCGGTATGCCTCTACTTGGACTTATTCACTGCTTACGTACTTTGTTGTTCAGTTTGCCTTTAACAATTCTTTCACGCACGCACGGTTTTGCTCAAAAAATTGAAAACCGCTAGCACATTCCTACGTGAGTCGAAACTAAATGGCACAATTTTATTCTCCATCTTTTCGCGAATGCGAACCATAGAGATCGTGTCATGCGATCCTTTAAAGAAAATCCAGTTCGTTTCTCCTTTAGAAAATGTAACAGTAATATTTCTATTAAATATTAGCTTACACTTTTTTATACTCGTTCTCGGAAAAATTCGGATGCTTTCGAACTCTCAAAAACATAAATCTTGATGTTTCAGTAAAACTTCATAAAAAATGGTGATTCAACAATATTTTTGAAACTCACACATTTCACGCTTTTATCGCCCCGAGTATATGAAACTGACAAAAAAATATCGCTCTCTTACCTATCTTTGTTATTTTTTCATTTTTATCAACATTCCTTTTGCTCGATACTTTTGACATATTGTTTACTGGCTTTTTTATGTGGACTTCGCTTTTTTACGCTGAACGAAGGATAAAAGAAAATACGGGTCACGTTTTATTTTAAATTTATAGACGTTTATTATAGGAAGGAAATAAATACTATCATATTAACTCACTAAAACTTTTATCGACTAGCGATCTTTTAAATATATTTTTCCATTTTCCTATACTTTTATACTTTTCCTAACTGTGTAGAGAAACCGCTTATGATATAATAACTTGATCAGTGAAGTAAATAATTTGATTAATAAATAATCGAATAAAGCCTTCGTAGCCTTTGGAGCACTTTTCCAGATATCTCGATAAGTTAATTTCCTATCAAAAGAAAGTTGATAAATCCAGTTTTGGTCAGAAAACAATCTAGTTGGAGGAGTCGTATCGGAGGAGTTAAGATCTTGTTTTATATTGTTGCAAAGCTCGTTTATTAGGTTACTAAGTTCAGAAGAAATAAAAGATTGTTATAGAGAGACAAAAGGGTATAAAGTTGTAAAACGATGAGCTTTTCTTCTCATGAAAGCAGATTTTAAGAGTTTCTTTTATATCCTTCTGAATTTAACAATCATGATTATATTTTGTACTGCAATATTATATCCACCGTTTTTACGAAGTTTACAAAGCATCTTCATATCATAAATATGATTAATGAATAATTATACAAGATTTATGTAATGTAGCAGTATTGCGAAATACTTTAAGGTAATTTTCCGGCTTCTAATTGACCAATTACCAATCTTCTCATTTGCATTACGTGTTTATACTCTACTTGTGTATGTCTAAGCAGTTCAAGACTTCAAGTACTTTGCTAACTCACAGCCATGAGAAGTACATGCATATGTATCAGAACAAAAGATTCAGTAATTGTTTAGGCTAATTAGGTTGCCTCTGCTATCTTAAGTATTTCAATCCCTTCAGAACAGTAGTCGCTGATCAAAAATCTTTATTCTGCGAAAAAAATGAGATTCTAAATCCATTTGCGCAAATTTCTCGTCTCAACGAATACTCATGGAAACACCGGGGACAATTTAAATTGAATAATTAAAATTTTGTCGTCTCGTCTGACAATCAGATAAAACGAGGAGCTTTGGACAAAATGAATTTGGATAAAATTGAGCTAGTAAAAGTACATTTTAGACACGCGTATATTGAATGTTTTGATCTAACAATTTTAATTGCTCTAGATGAATTTATAAAGGTCGCTGCTCGTTAGACATTTAGCAATAAACTTGCAAAACATTACTTTACTTTTTGGAAAATTCTCACATTAAATTGACGAGGGTTCGACAGTTCAAAACTTGCAATTAAATTACCATCAAACGATATCAAGTGGTTACTATAGCGTAACGCGATGCAGTCCGCGAACTCTGTGTCGCATACATATATATATATACATACAATTTTCATTGGCAGTATATCATACATGGATTGCTTGCGTAGCCAGGTCTATTGCTAGTCACATTCACAGATATACGAATTTTAGGTGACATTTTCCCGGTATTGGAGTCAATATAGTGGTAGTAACACGATTCTCTAAGCAGAGTGCAGGTGTGCAATATTCAAACCAGATTACGTCAACGTTGACCATCTCCCGTGATATTCGATTAAGCCAATGCAATTTTCAAAACATCCTCCCATATTTACTTTTTCATAAATTTTATCCGAGTAACTTCGCTAGTGTCTACACATAGATTTTTCCAGAGATGGAAATATTTTCGTTGAAATTGCATAGTGCTTATTTCGCGACAACTTTTTTTTCTTTCATCATTTTCATCAAAAAGCCTGTCAGTTAGTGTCAGACAAGACCTTTTTTATTTGGTGACTGGAGTCCAGTAGGGATTTTATTTTACGCCAGGTCGCGAAAAATTGAAGTGGTTTGATCTCCTTTTTTTTATATTCCGCATTTTCCTGACAAATTATTTTGCGAAATAAGCATCTAACGAATATTTTATGCACGTTTTTTTTGTTGATATTCAATTCCTTATCTTTCAATGTTTATTCAAAATCAAATTCTACATTCTTATGAAATTGCTGTTATTTATTTAATAACACTCGAAGTTATTTTTTGCTTGATATATAAAGACGGGATCCATTTTCATTAAATTTTTCAGGAACATGTATTGATGTTCAGAGTCAATAAGTAGACGTGTAGAATTTTACGAGCAGTAACTCTTGAACTTTACTCATTGAATCTTTTCTTGGTGGGCGTTAACAAAAATCCGCCATTGTGATTGAGCGAAATAAAGCGCAATTTATTTCGAGAAGAAAGATGAATTCATGTTTTACACGCGAGGCATTAATCGTAGATGGATGTCCGTGACATAAAAGGAATTTAAGCTCTTGTCCATCCGGTCTTTAAAGCTTCAAAGTTCCATTCTGTTGTTAAATATACATGTATATATGTTTAGTGTTCACATTGTGAATACAAATGCTACACATGTTTAGCAATTACATATATGTATATATAATACATACACGTATTATATATATATAGGCATGAAAAGATTTATGCACGTATATATGATTTCTAAGTGACGCACACAGGTCCTCAGTAAAAGCATTTACGTCCGTAGCAGATGAGAGCAAGAAAATCAAATCTGTTCCGAGATAATACCTTCGCATCATAAGTTATATTTTCATGGCGTGGATCATAAATTTTGGTATTCCTTATATATGCTCTCCTATTTTAATAAAATATTATCACTAGTTTCTCAAAATTGATCCTTTCGGATTATATGAAGCTTTTAAAGTTTTACCTTTAATGCAACCTTTACAAGTTTATATATTTTTGAGGAGAACTTATATAAAATGCATTAGAGAAGGATAATAAAATATAGAAAATGGTCATATAATCTAATGTGAATTGGCCTATAATAGGATTTGCGAGTCGTAAGTTTATTTCTCGGTTTATTTATTTGCTTTGAGCAGCTATTTGTCTTTGATTATAGGGTTTGATGAACATTAACGATCCCTCGGGATTATTAGAATTCGTTCCAAGTTGAAAAGTATTTTCGAAGTTGGATTCAAGGTATATGTATATCTTTCACTTATACCTTCCAGTTGGAGACTGGGAAAACTGAACCTTTGTGTTCGAACTCCTTTTGAGCTTGCGTATTTGTGCTATACTGGGAATGTTTAGGATCTATGCTATTTCACTTTTCATTGCTCTGTGACGATACAACATCCTTCCATGTTACGGATTCTATCTCTACGGAGAAGCTGAATTTACGAACTGAATTTCCGGAGATTACCGGTCTCTGAGATGCTTTGATGTTGCTCGAATCGGATACTTCCTGCGATTAATAATGACTATCCGTATAACGACGCGACGTGAACGACGACGACGACGACGACGACGACGACGACGTTGATGTCGTTTGACTAAAATGACGAGCACATTGCCCCTTTTAATGACCTGAAGATTTTAAAGAGGCAACATAGGAAAGGAAATTATGACCGTATTAATGAAAAGGTATATTGGATTGTAAAACTTTTAGAGTGCTTTGATATATGTATTATTCCCAGATTTTGTAATATATATCCATATCTCTCGGAATTTAAAGTCCTTTTAATTTTAACGCTCTCAATATTCTCGAAAATATAAAGTACGAAACTTGTAATGTAATTTAAGGACTTGAGCTTCAGTGATTTCAAATGCTATAATTAAAGTTTCAAAACCTCAACATCACTTGAAAATTGAAACTTAATTGCTTTTACAGTCAGAACGGTAAATGATTTACTTTAATTGCAGAGTGCTTTATCACTTATACAAGTAGTTTATCATTGAATTTTTAATGAAATCATCTTTTCGCTTTTTACATTATAGTATTCCAATTTGATTTATTCGAAGTGAATTTGGACATCCGATGAATTCGATTCACTTACCAGAACTCTAAAATATGAAGCATTATCAAAGCACGCCAGAGAATTATTCCGCCTAGGGTTTCTCTCTACGTGCCTATTCCTAATTAATCTAATTATGACTCTAATGGCGAAACCCGAATTTGTCATTGATAACTTCGATGCGTGTATTTCACCATCTGCTTTCTATTATATTAATTCTAATCATTGAATTTTAATCCTGTTGCAAATTAACAAATTCACTGTTTACATATTAATATCCACTAGAGCGGGTAGTAATTTTTTGAAATACTTTTTACCCACGTTTCAGTGATTAAGTGAGAAATTAAAAAATAAAAAAGGAGCAAGAGTTGCATGATAAATTTGTGATTACTGAGGCTATTTTTCACCGCGAATCGCTATAATCAGCATAAAATTACATAGCACCCAGAATGGAAACGGAAGTAAATGAAAAAAATAATCTAAAGATAATTTCAATTTAAAAATGATTTCTCAGAAAATTTCACAGCCATAAATTAACTTGGAGGGAAAATTGCAATCTTTAGAGCGATTCATTTATTTGCCGGAAGCAGTAGAGAAATGCATTTACCAATAAGCTGTAAAACGATGCGTATAAGGTACACAACGAAGGATATATAATGAAATGCTGTGGAAGTGGGCGCGGGTTGTGGGGATGGAGAGGATAGTTTTGCGATAGCGAGAGGTAATCAGATAAGCCATTTCATTTATGTTTTACGAGGTCACCAGGAGCCAGCGAGCAGGTCTTGGAGCCAACCGGGATAATTTATACATTGGACGTGGGCCAATGAGCCCTGGGCGTTTATAATACGTGCGACGCACCACCCCTTTTGGCCATCTAGAACATTTCCCATCCACCCGGCCCAGTAAACAGATTAGTCAATGAACGACAAGCGGCAGGTGGAAATCGAATCGTCTCGCTGACTACCGGTTCGATTAATCCCTCCCAGTGGATTTGTTCCATCATCGCTTTACACATTCGTTTAAGATAGTTTTCACTTTTTGAACACAAGCGAGGTAGTCAGTTGATTCGATTTGATCCTTCTTCATGTTCAGAAACTTTGTTTTTATGACAGGTTTCCCAATTTTTCCTCTATTCTCTTGTTTTTTTCCCATTTTTCACTTAAATACAGACGGAATTTGCATTTTTGGTATGTGCATATGCTTAAATTTTCTATTCAGATATTAAATATTTCAAAACTTTGTCATGTTAAAAAGTTTTATACTTTTTAAAATAACGAAACACAACGAAAAGTCTCTAGTCTTCAAACTTTATCAAATTTTTCAAACTTTGTTGAATATCTTATAAGGTTTGTCTTATCCTTAAAGCTTTTCGTGCCTAACTCTTCTATAGAACTTTTACATAATCCACTTCCTCCATGTGAATTATTATAGTAAAAAGTTGCTAATTAGGTAGTTTCCTAATTCACTTTAGTATGCTTGACAAAGTCAATTAGTAATCGAATCGGCACTGTCATTAATAACTTTTTACTAATTCATATTGAGAGAGAGTATAAATCGTGACATAATTCATATAAATATCCATATTCACACCGTAAACATATTTCCTAATATACTTACGAAGTATATAACTAAAATACGTGTTTACGTGCCTGAGAAGTACCTTCTTTTATAGAACAGTTAACAGCCAGTTTTCCCATGCTTTCACTTGCATATTCAATCGAGCTAGAATATGAAACGAAAAAGCGAATTTCGGTGAAAATCCTTTTTAAAAAAATAGATTTATCGTGTGGCCAAAATTTCGGGGTCGTTTATGGTATCTTACTTTTTTCACGAGAATTTCTACGTGCCCTATCCTATTCCCTGTAGTGTGTCACGTCCACCTAAACTTTGTACTTTTGCATTCCGCCAGTTCCTATCTACGTTCTGCAGCACGCTCATTTTTTTTTTAGTCGTATAAATAGGAAGAGGGAAAATGAGCAAGAAAGAATTGGTGGTAAGCATGCAGAGTAAACCAAACTATATTCATTCACCATAGTAAATTTGTACAAGAGTAGTCGTGTAATTTTGCAGAAAAGTGGAAATCGTTATGAGAAAATTGTACGAATCCCTGGGAGAATTTTCTCCATGAGTTACTCGTCTAGTTTAATGAACAAATTTGTGCGGAACATTCTTGTTGTTTTCATCTCATCCCATTTTCGAAAAGTATAATTGTTATTTCCACAGAGTTAGCCTCAAAGTTTCTCAAAGTGTCAAATTTCCATGATTGAAATTAAAGTTTTCTACTAAGGAACATGAGCAACAAAGTTACAGAACTTGCTCAAAGGTGTCAGGCAGTCTAACATTGTTTGGCATGGCTGACCACAGGAACTGAGGGAGGATTAGGTAGACATGAAAACTTTGAATGTACAACTTTGTAACTGGAAACATTAATTACACTTAATTATTTGGCTGTGTATAGTCCATTTGACTGGTATCTCCAGCCATGCACATTTTGTAGAAGCGGTTTCACCCCTTTTGAGATCCTTCCCATTTATCACTCGCAAAACTTTTACGTTTCACGTGATTCCTGACACTTTCTCCCTTCAGGGTCCTTTATCCTTTATTCAAGAACTACTTCCAATTAACGATATCACTTTACTTATGTTAGTATTCCATTGTGAATTTTAGACAAAATTCTACGTCAATTATTCCTTGAGGATTAGAAAAATACATACTATGTTTTTGTATAAAATGGAGGATCATTTTATGGTTGGTAGTAACGTTGAAAATTCTACCTAAGCGGAGAATTTTACTCTTTTTACGCCCTGCAGCACCCCAAGGAGGTAATGTCTGTATTTGACTATGGCTTAATGTGCATATAAAGGTTCGTAAGCTCAAAGTCATGAATTGGTGGAGAATTCACGAGACATTGCACCCCTTCGTATATTTACTCGATCTGTCAAAGTCTCGACAAATCCAAGCATAAATATTTATTCTCTTCTGAAATACTACTCTTGCTAGTTAACACTGGGTAAATAGATCTAATGACAAATGTTTATCCTCCTTTTGCTATATTCTTCTCTTTCGAAAAATCAGAATTTAATTTGAATAGACAATTGAAGACATGAGAATGATAACTCGGAAAAATCAAATGGTCCTTACCGAGTTGTAATTCTCATTTCTTTCATTATTTTTAAGAATTAACTGACCTGGAAATATTTTAATATACAAAGAAATGAAATAAGTGATTAAGTTTAATTAATTCTTGACAAAGGAACGTAGAGAATATTTTAAATAGTTGTCGTTGGAGTCCTCCTTGCTTCTTTCATAAATCGTGAAATCTGAATGTGACTGGAAGAAAAGTTTGAGTGCAATACTTGAATCCTTGGAACGTGAAAGTTCCAAGTACTAAAATTACACGAAGAGAAACTGCTAAAACTAAAACCTGAGCACCTATTCGAAGGTTCACGACCGTCGAAATAGGACCTTCATGTGACAGAGAGAAGCTCTTTGTTTAACTCCCAGCAGGAGAATTGCAAAATGTCACTGGCAGAATCCCATTAATTGCTGTTACCTGATCGCACCAATTAAACATTGTGAATCCGATCTGAATTTTCAGAGGCCATTACCACTAGCCATTTCGATCTGTTCCGCCACCAAATCCTGTTGTTCATTTTCCACCGCTAAATTCACTTAAAAATTACATTTTCCATATATGTAATAAGTAATGTTTCACACAAAACCAATACCTTCTCATTTGATGATGAGAATGTGCATATACATATTTTTTCTCACTATTGCTTTGATTAAAAGTGATGTTTTCAATTTTTATTCCTAATAAATAATTGAATACTAGTAATTAACCAATATAAATGCTGAAAATAGAGATGCAATACCAAAAGCAAATTACTCAGGATTGGGCTTTTATTTTGCACAACTGAATGTTGTGCTTTATTTTTTATGTTGTATTAAATTGAAATGTTGGAAAAACGTATAGAAAAGAAATTTTTGCGTGGGGCAAATAATGGTCGATTTCAATATCTAATTTGAGAATCCGTTAGTTGAAAGCATACTGGAAAATTGTGCACAAGTTTAATTTCATCTCCGCAAATATTCGGACATTCAATTGCGAAATAAGCCGAGGAAAGAACGACACATGGTTTTGCACTCACTTTTTTAAAGCCGTTATTTCACGATTGGATTATCGGATTGATACTTTGCGATAGGTCAGTGAACTTGAGTCGATATGCTTACTGGTCTGGATAAAATGTGATGGAATTGAAAAAGCTGTGAATAGGGATGTAAAATTTGTGTAAAGTACACTTATTTACTCATCATTTGATTTATTTTCATTATATATTTATTTATTACTTAATTATTGACAGTCTTGGGAGGTATCTCGTTATTTTCGCATCTTTCCCTTTTAGAGTTGTTTTTAATTTTTTTCTATTCATTATTTTCATCTCTCGTAATAAATTCTGGAATTATTCGCTGTCCATTCTCTCTTCTTCTCTTTTATAATTCTCGTGCTACAGACAAAAAACGCGAGATTGTGACGCTAAATCTCAGTAAGATGATAAGACGATTTCCTGTATTTGCATCCTGGAGAAAATCTGCTACTGACTTTTGTTTCTCTCTTTCTCATCTCCCCGTCTTTCTTTGTCTCTGCACTCGGTAAACTATGAATCCGTAGGGAACTGATATTTAAGTTTATCTGTCTAGGGATCCTTCGATAAAGTCGAATGCGACTTCAGAATAAATTTTTCTAGCGTAAATGATATGTAACTTATCAATTTTTAAACATTTCAAATGTTTCAATGGCTTTTTTCATGATAAACAAGAAAGTATATTATGTTTTTATCCGTAGGAGCTTTAATTTTGGTTGTATTAAAAATGATACCAGTTGGATCAATGATTTCTATTGAGGGAGCTTTAAATTCTTCTTTTCTACACAGGATTATTTTCTACCATGGAAAGATGGGTGACCGATGAACCAGGCTTTATTTTCTGTGCGCGAACGGCAAACAGGGTGGCATGAGATGGAGTGGGTTTGACCAGTGACTCCATTGTTCTCTCGTAATTCGTATATTTTTCTCGGTGGTTCTAGATTCTGGATAACCGCCCAACCATCATTCGTTCCGACCAACCAAGCGTTCTGGTACCATTTATCCATCTCACAAATCTATTCCATTTCATTCTCTTCTTCACTTCTCACCTCCGTAAACGTCGCCAGTCTGACTGCAAATTGCAAAATACTCCTAGCATCCACTAAATCTCAATTGTTGTCTCCGAGTAGCCACGAACAATGCGTCGCGCGAAACAATCACTGCGCCAGTTGTTCTCGACACTTCATCGGTTGAAGGACAATGCGAGAAAACAAAAAAAAAAAAAAAAAAAAAAAAAAA
>CAJFCO010000124.1:229185-265707 GCA_904066015.1 Synergus gifuensis | reverse complement strand
AAAAAAAAAAAAAAAAAAAAAAAAAAAAAAAAAAAAGATGGAAAAATACGTGTATTTTGTCCATTAATGTCTTATGAACAATTTGTTATTTTACTGTATTTTTTAATGGCAGAATTTTCCTGATGTTGGATATTTGCCTTTCAAATGAAACGCTTCGAATGTAGAACGAATTTCGGATCTATGAACTTTGTCTTTCTTTATCTTTCAATTTTTGCAGTAATGTGATGAAAGTTACTTTTCAGGGGCCGTTAGAAGTCGAAACAAAGTTCATGCGGTGAAATAAAGTGACTCTGTAACTTTCTAGACTTTCCTTTTTATTTGATTTAGTCTTTCGAGGATATGGTTCGAGTTCATGGATCCTTTATCCTTTATGACTTTGCTAACTTTATGTACTTCATTTGCAATTGCGCTGGGAGTTAAACATCGGAAATTTGATCTTTTTAGATTTTTTTACAGTAAATAGAAATATTATCATATGCAAACATACAATACAGTACATATAACATAATATTTGACAGCACTGGTTATTTAAATATCAAAGGTATCTTGAATGGCAACTGTCAAGAATTATTTTTCTATCACTTAAGAATTTTTAACTTTATTGAATAATCAAATGCAGAGT
This sequence comes from Synergus gifuensis, assembly GCA_904066015.1. Classification (NCBI taxonomy): domain Eukaryota; kingdom Metazoa; phylum Arthropoda; class Insecta; order Hymenoptera; family Cynipidae; genus Synergus; species Synergus gifuensis. Next base: position 265,085 of record CAJFCO010000124.1, on the reverse strand, counting down.
GTAGATATAAATGAACTATTGATTGTTGAAGGGAGAGCTGTCTGTCGAGTTAATTTTAGAAAGATATTTCCGCAGTATTCATGCGCGAAAGCAGTACTCTAGATTCAATGAATAATGCATTTGCCTTATTTACCGATAAAGAATTCTTCTCATTCAACTCGTATTTCATCTCATTCGAGGTGTGACAGCATAGCTAGACGCTATAGTGCATGGATATAGATATAGATGTAGATAAAGATATAGATGTAGGCACGATCGATTTATTATTGTTCTGTCGTCATTATATTAACGACTCATCACACGAATAATATCATTCCCTTGAGTAATAACACTGGACGTTCGTTATTACCTCTATTATTGATGCCTCAGCATACCAATCAATCACAAAGACGAACACTCAAAAGATATTCTACTTTATTGTCTTACTGAAGTCCTACACTGAGAAAACTGTTTGGTACGGACAACAAAACTTTTTGTTGCTATAGAAGCAACAAAAATTGTTTGGTTGTGCCAACCAAAATTTGAATTAACAAAACTTTGGTTGATTCAACAAAAATTCGGTTGGCACAACCAACAATTTTTGTTGCTTCTATAGCAACAAAAAGTTTTGTTGTCTGAACCAAACATTTCTCTCAGTGTATAAAGTGGGACTAAAGTTCTACCTTTTACTCCCCTGGGCCAGAGAAAATATACAAAATACAATATATATGGTAAAACACAAAAGACATTAAAAGATACTCTTTTTCCTGGCGAAGATAATTAAATACAGAAAGTGTTACAACTTTATTTTGAAGGAAAGCAATTTGATGAAAGAGAAATAAATTTGGAGGGTTGTTCGTTTATGCTTTGGACCTTGGTTAAAAGTCATATTGGAAATCCCCCAAATCCCATAATGTGATCAGTGGATTTGGGGTTCTGTGGATTTGTGTAAGATAAATTTTAACTGGATTTGAAATCTATCATAAGTCAATTTTGCAAACATAGATCATTTCGACTGTAATAAATCCTTTTTGTAGGCTGTATCAAAGAAAATAACTTCGATGCCTCGACTAAAGTTATTCCAATCGTTATATGGGCAAAGAGGATTTTCCACTCTCATAAATAACTCCGGCAGGTTTGCTTTGGAAGTTTGTACTTGAGAGAGGTAGTCCTCACACAAGGTTCATTTTACGTTATATAGGAAGACTGGGACAGCGTAAATATTGTTTCCGACTAAACATGTCTCCGGCCTCTGCTTAGTTCCCTCTTGAAAAAAAAATATAATTAAACATACACTTTCTAAACTCCTGTGATCCGATTTCAGGAACAATTATTAAGAACCTTCAATGGTTTTTATATTTGTGATAATTCGTCTCTATTTCTCAATAAGTTTAAGTGCTTGAAATTTGAAAATTGCACATTATTTTCTGTTTCTATCATGTAGAAATTAATTGAATACTTGTTAGATAGGGTCTTTGATTTTTCTCCTTCTTCTCTAACGAAATGGTGGTTTTTAACTAATTTTTGCGATGATAAGGTTTAGTAACTTCAGTGAAATTTAATTAGCAATTAGTTGAACTACTTCGGTGGATGATAATTTCGATGAAGGTTCGCATCTGCTAGCCTGTTAAAGTGGAATTAAGTATGAAGGGAATTCAATATGTGGTTCAAGTAAGGAGTTAAGAGCCGATAATCAAAGCCGTGTAAAATCTTCATTTCCTACAAATTATGTATTCTGGCATACAAAGAAGCGATCTTCTCATTATCATGAGAAAATTGCTTTTATAGCAAAAAGAGGATTCTATACTGTATTTTCAATGATAGTTGAAGTACCTCTCAGATTGAGAAACTTGTTCTTGGAAAGTTCTGAGTACTCGGCTCGTTAAGCTAAAGAGATGAGAGTAAGAGAAAAAGGGGATAAGCGTGGAAAATGATATTGTTGAATATTTTAATTCGATTATAGGGTTTCGCTCTCCACTATCGAGTATATAAATTTATTTTACACTCGACTCATCCCGAAGTATTTTCGTATAAATATTATTGCATTTTTAGAATATGCTTTCCATTTCTCTTTCTTGTCCAAATCCATTTTCTCACTCCCTTTATAAATTAAAACATTTGCAATTTATTGAAATCAATTTTCTTTTTCGAACAATCCCCAAAAATCCCCAAAAAACAGACCACAAACGATATTAAAATTGAAGAAGAATAAGAAATGGAAGAAGATGTTTTCTGATTGCGATCTCGTTAATTTTTGTACCTCTTTCTGTCCAAGAAGAATCAAGGATGTTCGCATGGTCGAGAAACGTGCTTCATCCATTTGCCATGAAGATGAAAAATTCCCCTGTTCTTATTGGAGACACGTTTCGCGATGGAAAATCTACTTGTTCTTATTGGAAAGTCGTGCTCGCTACACGCTAAACTCGTAAACGGGATTACGTTGAGTGTCTTCGCCGTTGCGACGTCGACCCAACGTCGACGTGGACTCTTTATACCTTTCATTCTTTCCACCAGCAGCGCACGTGAGAGGGGATTCAACCAAGGTTAAATCGTCTCGATTTTAAAAGGAGCAGAGGGCTTTAGGCCTCTTCGCAATCGGATTAATGAAGATTCACTTCATCCTCTTGAACTCCTTCAATGCGCGCAGCTAACTCAACTTTCGATCTTTCCTCGAGTTACTCGATGTTGTGCAATCACTTTCCTCTGAAGCACTTTGCTATTGGATAAACGAGGAAATGAGAGGAATTGACTTTCTGATTTCTTAAAGCTCAAGTGCACATATTATTGCATTATATTTTTAATTTATCTGTAAGAGATAAATATCAGATAAATACAGTTCAATAATGTTAACGATACATTTTTTTACAGTAATGTACTGTCTACAGTAATGTTGCAAACTGCATTTGTCTGATTTATTATCAAAAGAGATTGGGTATGTGTTCTAATCTCCTGAAAATTTAATTTTCTATGGATTCGTTGCAGTAGATTTGCAGAATACAGCAAAAGGTGTTACTTGGTCGGAAATAGAGAGAACTTGTAGAGCATTATATAAATTGCTCTTGTTGTGAAGAGCACTTGGCAAAGCCAGGCTTATAAGTGCAATCTATGATATTCAGTAGTATGGGTCAAGCGTATAGTCAGTCTTAATCGAGCAGTGAAGTAAACGTAGGTAGTCTCTACATAGCTTCCAGCAAAATTCATAGACAGTATCAGATTCTCAAAGACGTTAGATAGGAGCTTCGAGCATATTCCTTTACGAGCAAAATGGTCACTTACCCTCGTATGTAGAACTTGGCAATGGCAAGGAAATTCAATGGCTTCTATTTAAATTTAATATTATTTACGTATCACACACTTCCTTAAGTTCCCAAGAAATACTAATCTTTTTTCTAATTTTTCTTTGATAGATAGTGGCTAAAAGTAGATGCTTTCATCCACTGTTATATTTAATTACAGAGATCCTCTGAGCGATTAATTAAAAAGTTTTTTTTATTTAAAACTCTGAAATTCAAAGAACGATCTTTAAAGCTTCTAAAGAAAGAAAAAGACCGGTTTTAATAAAATATTCTTTATTGTAAGGAACTAAATTGCTCTTGAAATGAAAAAGATTGAAATTTAAAATATATGTATGCATCAAGTTGAAATTTCATATTCAAGAAATTTCAGTGCTATTCCTGGTAATTCGAGTCGAACTTAAACGACATTCAGTGTCGTTATATTTCCAAGCGGAAGTTATGCGAATAACGGCGGAAGTGCATGCGAGTCTGTTAGCAAGAAGGGATGAGAAAGCGAGCGAATGGGCGTTAACAGATATACATACTACGTACTCTCTATTTTAATTCATTTAATGACTCTGTGGAAACTTTTGTGAAAAAGTGTACCCTTTAATACTCTGTTCCCAGGCTTTTAATTAAGAGGGAATATCAGTACCTCTTTAACTATATAATTCTCTTTTGCAAATTGAAATTCTAACATTTTATATTTCACATTCGATTCTGTTATTTATTATTATTCTGTTATTAGTAATTTGTTTACTTATAATATGTGTATTGTCAAGTGTTTTGAGAGAATTTAATCTGGAATTGATCAAAGGTTAATAATTTAAATTTATGTTGGATTAAAACAGGGATTTTCGATTTTAAGGGCATGTGATACTTTACCATAAGAGCAATTTAGTTTACCCAATTATACATTCATAATAATAAATATTTTTAGGTAATAAGAGTCAATAAACCTTTGTCTACATAAGGCTAAGGTTTATTGACTCTTATTAGTAGAAAATATTTATTATTATGAATGTATAATGGGGTAATCCAAATTGCTCTTATGGTAAAGTATTACATGCCCTTAATGGATTTTTTTAAGTCGACATGTAGTTAGAAAGTTCAATACGTGTGAAGAACATTTTGGACGCCCCTGAATGGGGAAAATTTCGTGCCCAGATACTTTGTTCTCGTTACTTCTCTTTTTCTCTCATCTACCTCTTTTATTCCAACCCTCCTTGACATTTGTCAACCTCCCTCGCATTGCCACCGGTCCCGAAGAGAGGCTTTCGAAATCTCACTTTTACCCTCGTACTGAGTTTGATTACCATCTCACTTGCCAAGGCCGTGTTCGAGATCATTTAACACGGATTTCACATTGTTGCCGCAGAAAATAAGTCTTTGTGCTTTAAAATGCTTCCTGCATTCCCTCTAAAATATTTGCACGTGTCACGTTAGGAAACTCAACTCCCCTAAACATCAGGGTAACTTTTCATCGACGGGAAATTCTATTCCGGAGGGTCTACATCTCGATAAAAATTGACTGAATGTGTCACGAAATTCTATAAACACCTGTTTCCGTTCCTTTTACAACGTAGAATAAAGATTTTATGTAAGTCACATTTCTTACTTTCAGGGTGAAAATTGACATTTTAATTCGATTTTTTTTTTCATTCTTATTGACTCCAGAAAAAATCTGTTAAATCAATTTAGAACAAGTTCGATTTCAGAGCATCAATTACGACAAAAATTAAACTCAGAATTAAAATTTTTATGCATCAAAAATAGAGACGAAAAGGTCTGAAAAACCCATAGTTAAGAAATTAAATTAATGAGATAAATAGTGCGAAGGAGCAATATCTTCTTATAGAAATATTCTGCGTACGTGAAGGAACTAACACTTGCACAATCTCTGTAATTGAGTACAATACATTTCCTGTACACAACGTAATCACTAGATTTCGTACAGGGATAATGAACCACACGTTGAGGGAACATCTATAGCTCGAAATTATGGTTCAGTGAACCACAATCCATTCAAAATAGTGTTTCCAGAACTCAATCATGTCTAGTTATTCCCAGATCCACCCACTATCAACTTCCCTGTTTCGCGATTATCTGCCACAATTTAAACTAATTTGATTAATTTAATTCAAAAAAGGGAAATTTTATATTATAACTGTTGTAATGGAAAAAGTTTCACATTTTTCCATATTACCGATTTCTGAAAGACACTGTTAAAGCTACTTTGAGTCACATCAACTCGTCAGAAACTTTTTGCCATTTCGGATTAGCTTACTTCTTTTCTGGGTCATATTTGCGCTTTCAGAAGCTGAATAAAAGTGAAAATCCTGTTGACTTTTTTAATTTGTGTAGAACTTTCAATTTAAGAGTAAATAATATTTTTCTCCTGTTCTTTGATTCTTTGATTTGAAGTTTAATGATTCTATGTTAGTCTTGATTATTTATCGAAAAAGAGCTCAAGGTTTTATTAATTTCTTTTTTCAAGAATTATAGTTTTAACTGTACGCGACTTTTAAACAAGACTACGAGAATTTGAGAGAAATTTTAGCTTTGATGGCGGTTTCCTCTTTTAGCCTTTTTCTGTGCCTGTCCTGACTATATACATATATATATATATATATATATATATATATTTATCTATGTATGTATGAATGTGTATGTGGTTACTGCAGCAGCCTAATTACGCTACTGATAACGAGCCAGTGGCGAAAATTTCTCATGCTTTCAACCCGTCCGCCCTTTCTCGAGTCGTATACTTTTTCAAGCTAAAGCACGACCCAGTTTTCATCTTGTTTTTATCTATTGGAGGATAAAGTGTTGCCAGAAAATGCTGGTCCGACTTCGCACCACTTCTAGGGATTCGATCGAGTTCTCTGTCGTACTAACAGCCAGTAGGACACTATCTTAGATAAATGGATGAAATGAGCAAATAACTTACTACATTTTTATCCATTTTATCCTTTTCTTCTTCTTTTCTTTCGCTTTTGATGATTCAAGTCGAGAAATTTGAGATTATCTTCCAAAGAGTGTTTGAAAATGAGATGGAAATTGGGGTGGAAAATTGGATTGTGTATTTACAATATTTAAGTTAATTCCGTTATTATTATATGGGTCATAACAACAATATGCCTCTCCCTATCTTCCTACAATAAAAAGTAAAATAAAACAGGAACTTATGTTAAAAGTGGAGTTAAGGGCGTTGGAACCAAGTGTTAAGCTCATAATTCCATTCTTCATTTTACTCAACGAAAATTATAGATAAATATTTTCTCGCTCTGTACGCATAATTCTATTTAAAAATTGATTAATTCTACAGAGGGAAAAAATTGTAAATTTAATATTTGTTGAGTAAAATGAAGAAATCGAATTTTTAGATTAGAACTTGACTCCAACACCCTTAAGAAACCGATTTGAAAATTATTGACAGAGATTTTCTTTTTTTCAGCAATCGTCACGTCGACCGGTGTCGGGAGTGCGGCCGATCGTCTGAGTGTGGGTTCTGCAGTTACGTTGGGCTGCACGGTTGAGAAACTCCGAGAAAGGGGTTCCAGGGCTGGAAATGGAAGCGGTACCAACAGAGATAGGGATGACGACTCTAAGAGTGTGGAGAACGTGTCTCGAGGCGTTTTACCCTCGAGACAAAGTCTTCTCGACCTCGTCAGCAGTAAGTTCATGGGCCGACACACCCCCACCCACCACTACTATCACCATCAACAACAGCAGGTTCGTTCCAATTTTAACTTTTTTCACTATTGAGGCGAATGTGCGATTAAAGAAAGGCTTGATCAGAAAAAATATCACGATTTTTACCCTCATAAAGAGAAGAAAGAATTCAGAAAAAGAATTTAGAAATTCAGATATATAATTTTAATAATCAGTTTTATTCATAAAGGGTTAGTTAGGTAGAACAGAGTAGAATAGAATAAAAATAGAATAAAAATAATAATGAATAGAGAGGAAAACTTTTTATCTTGTGCAAATGTAAATGTGATGAATTTGGAAACAAAAGCTTTAAAAAGCATATATAACTGTTTTATCAAGCACTGAAGTGCATGGAAACAATCGAGATAAAATGAAAGGGCCTGTAATATAAAGTACAATTGGGTTGTTTAATCTCAAAGTCGTAAACGAATAGAGCACTGATAAGATAACGGAGCACATGGACCTATTTTAGAAAATTGCTTTCTGATTTCACTCCATGTAGAAACTTGTAGTTTTTACTCAATCTTACAATTTAAAAGATTATTAGTTTTTATCTTCTTTATGTATATTAATTAGTATTTGTTATTCAGCATAAATTTGCATTAAAGACAAGATTTTTGTTGGCAGATATATATTTGAATAATAATGTTATAAATTTACTTAAATTTGAGCGCCCACTTACATTATAAAAAGAATTTATTTCGCTGTTAAGTATAATAAGGCAAATGAGAGAATCCTTTTAATCTGGGTAAATGGAGAATTTAGATTTCTGTAGAGAATAGTGGATTTAGTCAGACGAGCCAGAGGTGCGATTTACTCTGCTAGGTTTCTGTGATTTGGTTAAGCGAGAGGGATATACATATAGATCCAGAACTCTTCCATAAACAAGAAAGATTTAAAAGAAAGCACAGATACCTATAGACAGAGAAAAAGAAAAGAACGAGAGAAAAACAGAGAAAACCGGAAGAGAAAGCTTTCTTTGCAAGTTAATTTAATTAGGCACGTCTGAGATGTCGATAATCTACTTATCTCCAATTAAATATTCAATACCTAATTGTGATCTTTAAAGGAGGAAAGATAATTAGTGTCGTTGTCAGCTTAAATTTTTATTCTTAAAAGTAATCTATAGATTAGACCATAACATTATTATTAATTACTACATAATTAATAATACATAATTATTAGAATTAATTATAGGCGTAGGTATTGTCAGTTATAGAGCTGCACATAGTGTAGCAGAGACGCACTTGCTTTTAGACAAGAAAATATCAAATTAATATAATGCACGAACGTCATCCAATATCAACTGTACAGATACTTGAACATTTTTTTTTATGAATTCTTCAGTAGTCTACATTGAAATTGGAAGTCGTATAGTTTCATCTGCCCCTTGGTTCTGACAAGAATGAAAGTAGAAAAGTTTATGGCTCGTATAAAGGGAATGTCTCTAATGATCTATATCGTTGACGCCTGGGGCATCCATGACGACGTTCGTGCACCATTAAGTTTATGGAACCACGTACTTGAAAGTCCACATGCGCACATAGGGTATAGTTAGTGAGACGAGGTGTATAATGTGAAAGTGCACAACTAGTTGGCACAAGCAAGTGCGCCTCGCTAAACCCATAGACCGGCCTTGGCAGGTATACTCTGTGTCGCAGCGATACTTCAGCTCGTCCCGCGACTCACTTCATGGGGCTTATGTGAACCGAGGGGCGAGTGAGCTTGATCTCAGCAGAAAGACAAGACGGAAGGACCATCTCAGAGGAAGATTCAAGATCTCGAATACCGTCACACTAGCTTCATCACGAGACACATCACATCTCCATACACCGGCCTCCGTCAACCACCTCAACAGCACCAGTAGCTGTAATGGCACTGAAACGTACGTTTGTATGTTTTATTAAAAAACATTTTCATGGTGTTAATTCAGTTTAATCTACGACGTACCTTGACTCAATTCAGCCCTAAAGTAGCACTCCAATCCATTCACAAAAGATCTCATCGTCACAATGTTCGTCCAGCTCTGGAATACTATGAAATATTTTTAAATCTTTAATATCTTCCACAACTCAAAACTTGAATGGTAAACTTTTAAAATAAATGAATTTAATGTAATATTAAGGGTGTTGGAGCCAAGTTCTAATTTAAAAATTCGATTTCTTCATTTCTCTTAACAAATATTAAATTTGTAATTTTTTCCCACTGTAGAATTAATCAATTTTTAACTAGAATTATGCGTACAGAGTCAGAAAATATCTAATTCAAATATTTTTTAAGTAAAATGAAAATATTGAATTTTGAAATTAGATTTTGATTTCTTCGTTTTATGCAAAAAGTATCGAAATTAAATATTTTTTTGCTCTGTACGCAGTCTTATATTTGAAAAAAGATTAGTACTACAGAGCGAAAAAATATTTATCTGTAATTTTCATTGAGTAAAATCGAGAATAGAATTTGGAGCTTAACACTTGGATCCAACGCCCTTAAGTATGATACATAATATTAGGAAAAATTATATTAGTAAAAAGATTGTATTCAGAGGAAAAGAAATAAAATTAATGAAAGTTATGTAACAGTCAAGGATAGCAGTAAGATAGTTACAGTAAGTGGATGCCCCCCCCCCTTAATATTAACTATCTCGATCTAATTTCTAGGAATTTTTATTCTTTGTAATTACGAGTATTCAGTTAATGTTGATTTCTTACGACGATAAAAATAAATGTGTCCATTTGAATGTTCAGCAGGTACAGTGCTCATCAACAACAGCAGCAACGAGGTAGCAGGGGCTTTCCTGGACAACCTGGCTCAAGAGGTTTCCGAACTGGAGCCCCGAATTGGTCCTTTGTCTTCGATCCTGCGGGACGACTCTGTTACTATTGGTCGATGGTGGTCTCGCTTGCCTTTCTCTACAATTTCTGGGTTATCATCTATAGGTTTGCCTTCCAGGAGATCAACGGTCAGTCCCTTGCGTAACTTTGTCACGTACCACTATCGGGATCAGAGAGCGTACAGTGAATACTTGACCAATAAGGGGACCAGACCCTTAAAAATATTATCGTCTATCTACCTTACATCAAATTACTGAATTAGAGTAGATTTCATTTCGAGGGGAGCTCAAGGCCGAATTTACCTTTGACGCCGCCCTAGGCTACCCAATGGAAAGGCCGCCCTTTGTTAATGCTAATTTCCCTAAGATGCAATGCACTAATTAAAAAAAAAAAAGGTTACGTGAACATGTAAGAAAACTACAAAATTGTAAAGATACTTATATTATAACTTTATTAATTTGTTAAAATAATATTAACAATACAAGCTAAAACAAAATTCCTCGGCCACAGTGCCGCCCCAAAAAAGTTGCCGCCCTAGGCTATAGCCTTTTCAGCCTCTATATCAAATACGGCACTGGGGGAGCTGTTTTGACGTTAAAGTTTATAAATTCTACCCTTATTTTTCATTTACCAATTTTTCTTTCTAAAATGCTATATTGATGAGTTTTAAACTTATAAAGGGAGCCGAATTATAAAAGATTTTTCTATTTAATGCGCCAGAATAATTTGAGAATTTAAGGCTATGGGTTAGTGTGGCTTACTGTTCGAATTCGTTAAACTTTTCTTCAGACATGAAAAACTGTAAGGGGATTTTTTCAAGGAGAGTGTAGATGTAGGCAATGCGGAAAAATATAAAAATCTCGATATGAGAATGGAGTATGTAATCTAATACGGAAAAATATGCTTAGAATTTCTTCCGAAATGAGTTTAGCTTTTCAAGCTCGCAAAAAGAGTATTAAAAGCTTGGAAGAAATTCAATAAAACTGGAAAAAAACAATTTCTGGTCTAAGAGAACCCGTGTAAATTTTCATTATAAATTCTCTATTTGTTGAAATTATGTCTGCAGTCAATTTAATGAAGAGTCATATTTAATTAAAATGGATGGAGTATATCTTTTTAATGTTAAATTTGAATAATAACATTTTTTCTACATATATTAAATTCACGCTGGAGCAGTTGAATAATAACCTCTGAAATTCTCTATTCATTAATTAATTTTGTAATTAAAACTGTACTTTAATACTCTCTATGTAAATATTGTGTTACAAGAGGGAATCAGAAATTGTTTCATTATTCATTTACATTTAGATTGAAAATTTATTTGAAAGTAAATTTCGCTAATTGTTTATATTTAGTAACTTCAAACATTTTATAAATATTTTTCAAAAAATAACGTTACCTACGTTTCTAGCAGACTCTTTGACCTAATATGAAGCTCAATATATGCATCAGAATTCAAATTTCATAAATATATTCCGGGTAATGAACACATGGCTTGCCATAAGTACATCTCATTCATGACCTCCTCGGGCGCTTTTACCTTGTCGTCACTTTGGTAGAACATATTTCGAGCCTCGTGTGAAATATCAATATTACCTCGACGTCACACATGCATTTAAAATAGTTTAACCAATAGTATAATCCTCATAGATACATATTTCTGGTCTCCCTGTGTCCTGAAACGAGTTTTTACTTCAACTGTAGTCAAGCTAAAAGTATTTGAAAACATACATTCGTTGTTTTAAATTACTAGTTAACTTTTAGAGCAAAAAAGACAATATTTTAATTTGAATTTCACACCAGAAAATCTGTATGCGATTTTGAAACACAATCTCTATCTTTTTAACCATTGTGGCATGAAATTTAAATTAATTTAGGCTTTCTTTTTCATTCTAAAAGATTATTAGGATAAAAATAACACAATGAAGAATTCATTTACATTTTCTTTGGTTTTATTATTTTTTTTTGTTTTCAGGCGAAACTCTGGTAGTGTGGTTCTGCCTCGATTACTTATCGGATTTTCTGTATTTGGCGGACATAGTCTTTCACTTTCGTACGGGTTATCTCGAGGATGGTGTACTACAAACAGACGCCACGAAACTGAGAACCCATTATATGAACAGTACCACGTTTTACATAGACTGCCTGTGCCTGTTACCTCTCGACTGTTTATACTTATCTATAGGATTTAACAGTATACTTCGAAGTTTTAGGCTCGTTAAAATTTACCGGTAAGTGTTTTTTCTTGTATAAAAGAAATGGCTACTATACATCAGTAATTTATTGATATATACTCAATGTTTTGATATTTTTTTCTTAAAAAATAGGTTCTGGGCATTCATGGACAGAACTGAACGACACACAAATTATCCGAATTTATTCCGCTCCACATCATTGATCCATTATTTACTGGTGATCTTTCACTGGAACGGGTGCCTCTATCATATTATTTATAAGAACAATGGTTTCGGGAGCAAGAATTGGGTTTATAAGGAGTCAAAATCGGCAGACGTAGTCGACCAGTACCTGCAGAGTTACTATTGGTGCACACTAGCACTGACAACCATCGGCGATCTTCCAAGGTAATTATTCTAATTTAAATGATACCATCTTTCAAGATGTTTTACTGCTGAACTGAAGTAAAAAAGTCGATGAAAAAGTCATTTATTTCTAAGATAAAGAGTGTTATAAATTAATTTAAATCGAGCGTAAGGGCTGAAAAGTAGTAAAAGTCAGTTCCAGCCAGTCATGATTGATTCTAACTAGTATTCATCATTTTACGTTGTACATAATGGATTTATAGTAGCATAATACTTTCTAAGAGTTTGTGGTGATTACCAAAAACGCAAATTTATTTTCGCCAACTTTACGCTCGCAATAATAAATATTTTTTGTTAAAACTACGCCACGAAAGTAAATGGCCTAGTTTTCGTGAAAAATGATTATTATTACACACGTAACGTTGGCGAAAGTAAATTGCTCTTATGCTAAAGTATGTACCACATGTCCTTAAGTTGTTCATTAAGGATTCTAGGTAGTATAAGTTTGTTTAGAGCAGGCGTAATTAGACTCAGGATTTATTTATACACTGGACGTTCCCAATATCAACGAAATCCAAGCCGGAGGCATTCCCAATATCAACCAAATTTCTTTTCTTAAATGTTACATCAATTGCGCATGCGTCACATCAATTGCGCATGCGTATTGCACATAAAGTAATATTTTTAGCATTTTAAACTGCGCGCCAATATTTGCGCCAAATTTCTGTTATTTTTGTTTGTCTGTAGGTAGCATTTGGAACTACCGTTCCAATAAAATTAATTTTACGTATAATACGTAATATACATACTTATGTAAATTATGAAAAGTTTCATTGAACGTATTTTTGTTTATAAATGTTTTTAATTTTTATTTATAAATACTAAAAAATATCATTTTTGTTGTTTTTGATAAATAATGGAATTTTAACTTATAGAAATGTCTATTACACCGAAATTAATCAATCTTCATAAAACAAAAATTAATTAACTGCATATTGTGTAAATAAAAAATATCCTTTCGTACAATGTACATTTAATTAATTTTAATTTTTATTAATATTCAATAATATCAGTCTAATATAAATTTTTGTAAGTTAAAATTCCATTACTTATGATAAAAAATGAAAATGATATTTTTTAGTATTTTAAACTGCGCGCGAATCAGTAATCAATCAGATACCGAGTTCGACGCATGTGCGGGCCCACGATTGTTGCTTTGGTTGCTAAGCAACCAAATTGTTTCGTCATTTCTCATCAGGCTTCATGTAGAGCGGATGTGTTGTTAATTTTTTAATTAATTTCTTTTTATTTATTGGTTTTTTTTAACTTTTTCATATCATTTTTTTCCTCGGAAGTTTCGCGATGAGGAAATGAAACCTAAAAACTAATGCTGACATTCTATAAAATTGAAAACGTGTGGTATTATTCGCTTCCATACTTGGATGGTATGGTTTATTTCAAGACATACATACTTTTACTCAAGTAGTATATGTCCTGCTGTGTCATAAATAATGGTTTTAAGTAGCATACGCTATTTTAAGTCAGACAGCAGTTTCCACGAAGTAGACACAATTTTTAAGTCGTATATCATAAATTGCAAGTAGTATAAGCAATTTTGTTATACATAGAAGGTTTTAAGTAGTGTAACTTATTTTAAGTCAACCATAGCGGGCTTCAAGTGGTGTGGCTTTTATTAAGTCAGCTGTAAGGATTTCCGAGTAGTCTAACTTATTTGAAGTCAGCCATCAGAGATGTGAAATAGTATAAATAGTCTAAGTCAATAGAAGGAAATTTAAAACCCCGACCTAGATTTTGGGATGCTTTTTATGAATCCTTTGAAAAAGTACTAGAACCATATCAAAGCTCGACATTCATTTCTGAATTTCAGACCAAGGAGTAAAGGAGAATACTTGTTCGTGATAGCTCAGCTGCTCTTTGGGCTTCTTCTTTTTGCAACAGTGCTTGGTCACGTGGCCAATATCGTCACATCCGTTAGTGCAGCCCGGAAGGAATTTCAAGGTAAGTGTAGTTCATACACACAAGTATCGATTCTGCCTTTGTCTTTGTCTTTTATACCGCGAACAAGAGTGAGCAACTCTCACAACTTCTCCTATTAATTTGGCGAAATTCATTATCGCCACAAACTTTCCCCAAACAGAGACTTGCCAATTAAAAAGGAAATTGCCTTTTAACTAACATTTGACTGCTATACTCCTCTTTTCAACTTAAAATTATTTTTTTATAATTTCCTTGGCGGGAACGTTTCCATTTGAAATTAAATTACATTGAAGTGAAAGTAAAACATTAGATAGATACTTTGAATTGATAAACGAAGTATATAACGATTTATTTATTAAAACTAACTGTAGAGTCAATTATTGTCATGAAAATAACGTTCAATACGTTTTAAGAGAGGCTTTTACCATTTTTTAAATATATTTTTACAGTTCGTTTTAATTAATGATGGTTGATTAGAGGTTTAAAACCGTGAAAGTATCTGCGCCTGTAAAAGCGATTTTTTTCGGATGTAACTCACATCCAGATGGAATTTGCGGTATGGCTGGTTACGTAATTAGCCGGAACAAATTCATTAAGAGTGCTGTTAATTGCAGACCGACAAAGCGCAGCTCGTTTCGCTTGCAACCGAAAATATCCAACCTGTGGCGTAACTAAATTTTTAGAATTTTAAATTATTCACTAGTGAATTTTCTTCTGCATTAAAAAGAAAATTTTCTAAAAGTTGATAAAATATGGTAACTCCACGAGGATATATAAAAAACGAGTAAATACCGCGACATTAATTTATCGAACTGAAGTAACTAAATTTTTCTATTAATCAATAATATGTCAAGTGTACAAACAAATGTTCATAATCAAATTAATTAAGTCTGGTTGCTTTAATTCAATTATGAATATAGAAACATTGAATCACTTGCAAATCTGCTCAACATCAACTAAGTTGCTTCCCAAACTCAGACACAGTTAAGCCGCTACGGGATGCCACGGGGGACCTTACTTAGAATTTCCTCCGATTCTCGAAGTTAGCACAAGTCTAAGTCGAAGTTGAAATAAAATTTGCAAAAGTGCCTTTTTTCATTTTGAAGACCCAACAGTCTGATCCGAAAATACGATGATTATCAATAACTGTCAATGAATTGTAGGCTTTTTTCTCTTTAAACTAGATAAAGGGTAAAAATGTATCTCCGCAGAAGATTATCGATCATGTTAAGAGGGTTTTTGCAGAAAAGTTTGTGATGGGGAGGACTCTATTATACTCAAGTCTTAGAGCCCGCATCAAAGTGTGAATGGAGTCTCTAGTAATTAGTTATTAATGGCCTCGTACATCACCTGTTACGGATGGGGGTAACGTTTGTACGGCTATGGCGTATATCAGTCTTTAGGGAGTGGCGCGTCGTAATACTCGTTACAGTAATGATGGATAATCTAGCTAGCTTAGCTCGCCATCTCAGACCTGCTCCACTGGAGATAACGAATTAAATACGGCACTAGACACTTGCAGTACCTACAGTGAAATATCCCTGAAGCTACTTAGACAATATCACTAACGCTTTTAATGGGGCAACTAGGACACTACGTTCATTAACCACACCTAAGCGACATTCCATTTCCTTTAGAATTTATTCATGTGTTGGGGGAAAACGTGGGAACGTTCGTGAAAGTAACTTCACAATTTCATCAGGTTCAATCAATCATACTCTGTTCAGAATACTAGCGTTATTACAAATTGAGAAATATTGCAATTCTAATTATTAACTGTGTAGGTAATTTTTAATTTTTCAATTTGAAACTTTAAAAATTATAACTAGTGAAAATATTCCTATAATTCTACAATTCCTACAATTCTCTTTACGTATTTTTAAAAAAGGTATCAGATGTCAAAGGTGTAGCAAAAGATACTGATAGATTTACAACGATTTTGAGGGATTACAAGAAAGTTTAATTGTTTCTGGGATTTCAAGAGTTTCAATAAACTTTATTATAGTTATATAGTTTATATTTAGTCTGGTTTGAAGGTCTTGAAACTTATTCGAGTTACAATTAGATTGCTTTCAACTTCAAGTTGATTGTAAAATTGTAAAATTTTGAAGGTTTTAATTATGAAACATCATTTGTCTCTGGATGACAACAAAAACAGTCCCAATCAACGTGTACAGGATGAAAGCATAACAGATTATTATATTGAATTTTCCGTGGAATCAAATTGATCAATTTGTTAACGAGAGATTTGAAATTTAATCAAAAATTGATTATTTAGTCTTAATTGAAAACTTTAATTATTATGTGAGTTAAATTTAAAATTTAAATAATTGATTTCGAAAGTTTCACTATTCAAACGGAAATTACATTAAATTCTTCAATTTTGAAAACTCCATATTTTAAAAACTTGTTCAACTCGAATTTGTCTATAATTAATGTGATTTTCCACTTGAGTTTTAAATTCTCGTCAATTATAAAGTTGATAAATTATCCGTAAATTAACTTTAATAGTTCCGTGGTCTTGTAATTAATTTTTTGTCCAGAACGTGTAATATTGATTAATACTTCGTGAAATATAGTGGCAGGGGAAAATAGATTTTTCGCACTCGAGCGTTCGCTTTATTTTACAAAGAACCTAACGTGGTTTCAAGCTGGTAATTACGTAAGATACGATTTATATTTTTTTCTGGCTTGAAAATAACAAGGGAAGAAAGAGCCACGGCGCCGTTTTTCTAGGGAACGAGTAGTTTCGCTGTGAATTGAATGGGAGATGCGTGTTTGCAAGAAAGTGACCATGCAGGGTAGGTGGCATGTGAACTAGTGGAATTAAACGAGCTGCCAGCGAATAACATAGAAATGAAGAGCTCATTCGCTGCCCAGAGTTAATTGAAAAAGAAATTATTTATCGCCTTGGTCGAATCGACAAAATGAAATAAGAAAATCCTGCTTGTGTGATTCAAATGAAACTTTCAAGAAATCAAAGTTTCCTGTTCAAATATACATTTTTATAAAACTCACGGTTCTGTCGGTTTAAACTACTTTGCGAGATTAAAAAATTTTTGATAAAATATTGCAAGTTTCTTGGAAATTTTTATTTATAATTTATAGATAGAAAGAGATTTTTTTAAACGGCAAGACAAATTTGCGATAGAAAAGTGCAACATCGTAAAAAATACAACGGTTGTAAAAATTTATACTGCTTTCTTACATGAAACGAGATTTGTTAAGTATGTCGTACATCGTTTGCTCGCTCAAGTAAAAAGAGGTTTTTTTTTTAACGATTTATAAACGTCACCCTTAGTAACAATATTGATAGTGTCCTATCGATTAACAATAGAAAACTATTTGATTTTTCCAAATTCTTCGTCATCTTATTTTAAAAAAGTGGTGTAACGAAATGTCTCGAAAATTTTGTTTTGCTCTCGTTCCAATTTCACGAAAAATTTCGAAATTCTTTAAAATTCGTTAAAACTTCTTTAAACTCCTAGAAACCTCTTTTAAGATCCCTAAAAATTTACAAAAATCTTCAAAATCATTCATCTCTTAAAATCGATGTTAAAATTCATAAAAATCTCTCTAAAAATTCCTAGAAGCATCTTTTTTTAACATTTAAAGTATCTTAAAATCATTAGAAAATTCATTAAATTCCATGAAATTCTTAAAAATTTTACAAAATCTTTTAAAAACTAGAAAAATCTCTTGAAATCCCTTAAAATTATTAGAAATTATGTAAAATTGAATAAAATTTTTAAAAATGCCAATCTTTTAAAAATAATTCACTTGAATTATCTTAAAATTCCTAGAAATTCCATGAGAACGTTTAAAAACTCAAAAACCTTTTTAAATCTCTTAAAATATAACGAAATCGCTTAAAATTCGTCAAAAATCTCTTAAAATTCCCAGTAACTTGTTGAAATTCTTTAAAATTCTATGATAACAATTAAAATACCTTTATATCCTTTAAAATACATTTAAATTATTAGAAATCTCAAATTCCATGAAATGTTTAAAAATTCCATAAAATCTTTTAAAAATCAAAAATATCTCTTAAAATTCCTTAAAATTGTTAGAAATATGTAATTCTACAAAATCATTAAAAATATATATAAATATTTTTATCATGAAAATGTCTTGATATCTCTCAAAATTCCTCGAAATTTCACGAAAACATTCGAAATCCCTTAAAATTCCCTCTCTAAATTTGAATCAGCGAAATTCCGCTGGTTCAGATTGTCTTTTGAATAACTTGAAGTTTTGTAAGAAGGAAAACAAATAATCGTGCGCGTTGGTTTGCTAGTTTCCTTTAAATTCACTATTTAATTATTTTATGAATACAGTTAGATTATTACAAGAGGTTCAAACTAGAAATGAAATCTGGAAGTCTGAAGTATTCGTGCTTTGGAAAGTCAAATACGCAGAAAGCGTTACTCGAAAAGGTTTCAATTTATTCTAAGTGCACTATTATGCTTGAATGAACGACCTCCGCGCATTTAGCAGTCTTTAATTTTAACATGAAACCTTTTAGTCGACATTTAGAGTCATTAGTGCGTTATTAATGATTCTACTGTACTTTGATGGTTACGAGGCACACACCAAAGGCAGATATACTTCTTGATTAATTATATAGTTTCGCTTTTGAATAAATTCATTTTTATTGAGAATCAATAGGTTTATAAATCTAGTCAATTGTATTGTAGTGAATTCCCGAGTAACATGGAATTTGAAATTTCGAATTTATGCTAAGTCGATGCATCTTGCAATATGCGTGCTTGGGTAACCATCTGTAAATTTACAAGAGTATCATAAATAATCCTGGCTCAAATTTTGAGGGTGACAAATAATCCGTTCTCGAATCCTGAGGGAAACCTCGTCGTATAAATCATCCTTCATCGAATCTAGGTCACGGTATATGTTCGAAGCGCTCAGACGTGCGTATATCGAGCCTTGTATATTTTTCTGGGGAACATATTCGCATAGGTATTCCCAGGTAGAAACGATACAAATCTTCCTAAAGTACATTGGATCGAACAGAACTCACGGCAACAGGAATATTCTCCATTTTCACATTTGCATTCACATTACACAAAATTTTCATCTAATACGAAAAAGTTCATTCACAATCAGTTTATAATTGAGTGAAACGTTTCGAACTTCACGAATCTGAAAAATGACTGATGATTACGAATACTTTTCAAGATATATGTATAACAAGGATCCTTGAAATGGAATTAATCGGCTCAGTGGTTACGTGTAGAATTCCAAAATTGGCTATAAGTCAAGGATCGAGAATCAATCAGCTTAGGATCAAGGTTCAGAAGTACCTTCTAATACTGTAAATTACTAGGTCGCATATATACCCTTGCGAGATTACGGAGGGTAATTGGATGGTGACAACTCACGTGAGGTTGAGAGACGGATGAAGTGTGGAGTGTATTGTATATATGCTGTATCTAGATAGAGAGTAGGTGGTTGCCAGGCAATTTGATTTCATGAAATTAGCCAGAAAAGGTAAACCGTGGCGGTGGTGAACCTTCCACTCTACGGAACTTTGTCAGTTCATTGACCTTTGCTATGAATTTAGTCCTCTTCAGGTTTATAGAGCTTATATGCATACATGTTTCACGTATGAATAACAATTGCTTGTGAGTTTGTAATTAACAGCAGATAGCATATATCTTGCATGCATAGGGTCATGTACATTTTACATCTTAAATTTATACAAGCGCAAACTTTACTTGTAATACATCATCCTCTTTATGTACTCCAATCTGAATTGTCCATATTTCAGAAATCAAAAGCTTCTAGAGCTGAAAATTGTTATTTAGAGTCCTTTACCAGAGTGGCCACATCTCAAGGAAGTCAGGGAAGTCAGCGAAACGCGAGTAGTTGTCAGGGAAAATTGAAAACAAAAAATTATAAATTGACATTTATACTAATTACGTTATTTTTGTAGTATTTTATATATAGATTTTATAGTTTATTTAACAGATTTTAGAAACTTTCCAAGGATTTCGAAGGATTATAAAGAATTTCCAGTCATTCTTTGAGATTCTTTGGGTTTCTAATGATTTCAAGAGATTTCCAATAATTTTAAAAGATTTTGTTGAATTTTACAAAATTTTAAGAGATTTTTTACGTATTTTAAAGGATTTAACAGTTTTTTTTATGAAATTATAAAGGATTTTAAGGAAGTTGGAAGAGGTTTAAGTAATTTTAAGGGATTATAAAGTATTGCATATATAATATAATATAATTTTGATATTAAGAGATTTTGTGAAATTGTAAAGGATTTCATGGAATTTTAGTAGATTTTAAAGATTTCATGAGATTTTCTAGGATTTTAAATATTATAGTGAAATTTTAAGGAATTTAAAGATGTTTGTAAGAATTTCAAAAGATTTCAGCGAATTTTAAGGGATTTCAATAAGTTTTCAATATAATTTTAAGAGATTTTAACGCATTTTAACAGATATTAAAGTTCCTCATTGAATTTTGAAATATTTCAATACATTTTAAAAATATTTTGTGGAATTTTGAAGGATTGTAGGAAATTTTAAGAGATTTTTAAGAATTTTAAAAGATTTTGAAGTTTTTTTGAAGAATTTAAAGTATTTGAAATGATTTGAAAAATTTTTAAACAATTAGTGAAAATTTAAGAGTTTTCATGCAATATTAACAAATTTGACGGGATTTCGTCGAATTTTAAGTTGCTTCTATAGGAATTTCAAGAAATTTCAATGAATTTTAAGAGTTGTGAAGCGATTTTAATTTTCGAAAAATCTTAAGTGATATTATACGAATTTTTTGAAAAATTTCAATAGTATTTTTACTGAAAATTTATTCGCATTTTTAATACTTTTCTGTCAGGGAAATGAAAAAATTGAATCTTGTGGCCACTCTGATTCTGAATTGTCCATATTCCAGAAATTAAAAGCTGAAAATTGTTATTTAGAGTCCTTTACATACTTTTGTTAAGTTCTGGCTGCCTGGTTTTCGTAATTGCCGAGAGGGGAACCGATAAATATGAGGTCTATGAGTTTAGACGTTAATCGTCGGTTAATGTGCGCCTGCAGAAAATCAAGTTAAAACTCATGCGATGCTAATTGTATCGGATTTTCGTGTAAGCGTTATGCGTTCGTTTTAAAGTGCTACTCGTGCACAGTGCACTGTAAACCTCCAGCACTGCGACCTCCGCTTTGGTCCAATGTCCCAACCTCCCTCAACCACCCATCCCCCAACGGGGTAATTATAGCGTTGCAGAATTGTCGTTGCGCAGGCGAATTGGGATTCGGTTGCAGAAATAGCCATTGAATTTTGTTCCTGGTTATCTGCCCGTCTGCGGTTCAAAGAAATGGTGCAGCGGGCAGCAGATGTAAAAGAATTTTTTTGATAAGCGATATTATCCAGGATTCATGAACTCTAGACTGGAATTCCATTGTCTCCCTGTTTTTCGGTGACTTTTTATAATCGGATTCCAATTTTTTGTCCTTCAGCAGAATAGTCCATTTCCATATTCAACATTCTTAGTAGACCCTCAATATTAGTGGTAGCGTTCCTATAACACGTTTTATTCTCAAGTTATAAATATGTATAGTAAAAAATGTCTGTTTGAACTTGAATTTGTAATTTTGGATGTTGAAAACAAAAGAAATATTTCAATATTTCGTTTCTTGACAAGACAATGAAAAACTTTCGAAAATTGTCTGAGTCTGGCAAAATTTAGTGCTTAGTGTTTAGCACTTGACGGTCAGTAATGATTCTGCGACAGACCAAGTGTCGCAGAACGGCGGATGCACTGCGGTTGCTATATATTATTCAAGGCCTTAGAGGAGCCGCTGTGCGCCAGCTGTCTATTATAACGCTCAACCATTTATTCGTTTAAACCTTTCTATGGTAGGAATAAGTATCAGCATAAAATTTCAAACTGTGATTCCATAATCTGTTAAATTTCGCTCAAATTTGGATAATTCAAATTTAATTTCGTGAAAGGGATTCGTAAAAAAGGGCTGGAAAAGTTTAAAGGTCGCTTTTGCTTTTTAGCTAGTTTTGAAATGAAATATTTTAACGAGCAGAAAATTAAATTATTTTTTTACGTTTCTTTGATTTTATATTAATTAGAGTTGTACACACTGACGCGAAATTTAATTATACAATTAAATTAAATTTTATTAAAATTGAATTCCGCGCAAATGCCACATTTAATTAATATTATTTCCGATTGTCATTTTCTCCTTGTTACTCAAATTATATTAAATTTATTTGGTATCACATTTTTCTTTGAAACGAAAATTCAATGATTAAATTAAATATCCAAATATTAAAATATAATTGGATAAAGTTACTCAACACGAGTGTCATTGACAACAAATCCATGGAGTTTTCCTTTTTCTCCAGCCTTTCATGTTTACAGTATTGATCAAAAAATTTTTACGAGCGAAGACTAAAGTTCAACACGTAAAGGCGCGTAAATCTGCTTTTTATTTCCCCTCGTCAAACTGCGAGTTTGCGCTAATAAAAAACATCTGAAAAATGTATACGTGGCTGCCTTCACTCTCATCTTTTACAAATTCTCCCTTTATTGTTTTTTATTTTGACTCTTCGCACACTATCTTGGACAAAAATTTCAAAATTCCTGTTACAAAACATTAAAGACAAAATTCAACTTCTAGAAATCCAATTTGACTATGAAATAACTCTGTAAGTAAAATTTTGTTCTTGTCGAGGCCAATATTCTTTCTTTACATTTATTTTGAGAAGAGGAGATGCGAGCTGAGAGATTACAAATGTATCTTCTCTCTAGATTTTATGTCTCTCTAGTGGAGACTAAAAAATTATTCCTGTCAGCATGTTTTGTGTAAAATTCTCAAATGCTCTTCTAGTCATTTTTTAACGAAAAATAATCATTTCGATTTGTTGACTCGCATCTCTATCTCCATAGGAACGAAATTTCGATCGAAAGTTAACAATAGAAGTAAATTCAGAGTGATTTTCGATTTTACTGGCCATCGCAGATCAAACGAGGGAAAAAATGTCGGACGATAAAACAAAGCGGAATGGATCAATTTCGAAATCGGAAATATTAGGAAAATCTGCCTTAGGTCAGGAAATTTCATCTCGTTCCATGGGAACACCAAACGACTGGAATTGTGACAAAATGAAGCCACTTTACTAGTGTGTTATTGTAGAATAGTTATAGCAATTCCAGTACTCAACTAAATTTACGTTTAGCCTCTTCGATGAGATACCTACTTCCGCTGAAGAGGGAACTTGAGAAATCGATTCAGTTTGTACGCTTAGTGAATTGGTCATGAATCCACCAAATCCTCCCTTTGAACCCTAGATCTCTTTGTGAAAATATGACTGCATCGAGTTCTGTCTCATTGATTTCTCTAATAATTATTCTAGTACTCCTGACTATAGTCAAAATTAATTATTTATTACCTCTCGCTTTCATTGCAACTGTCAAATTAAGAAAATTATAATCTTTCAGATTATTATAAATGAACTGATTTCGTCCTTCATTTTCTATTTTCCAACATAATTCATAAATTAAATTTATAATAAAAAATGCAAGAGTCGCACGCTTGTTGATATTTTAAAACAAATTTGTGGCTGCCTTGAATCTGTTCTATATTGATTATATTTAAACCCTGTCTTAATTTAAATTTAAATATCGGGTAAATTGATAAAGGTAAAGTACAAGAGCTCTTCAGAGTCTTTAGATTCTTTATACTCTCGAAAGCAAATTGCACCTTGCTTAAATTCAGAATAATCGATGTTCTTAAGAAGCAAACTTGGAAATCGACAGCAAGATTTCGTTAAAACGTCAATGTTCCAAACACGAATTTCCATTTAAATTGAAATTTAAATAAAGTCTCAGCGATTTCTGTGTAAGGAACGAGTCGAGTCTCGAGTCTCTTGTGTCAGCTTCTTTAGAAATTCCGCGTAATATTACGAGTTTTCAAGAGCCAAGGGTTGGGAGATTTCTTCTGAAATAGCAAAATTGTTGCATTACATCAGATGCACCTACCACCTGCACTTCACACACTGCGAAAACCTTAAAATTACCACTGATTGTGAGAATAAATTCAATATAACTGTTGTGGAAAGAAATTTAAATTTTTAACAAACAAGTTGGGACTCAACATTTAAAAAATGTCTCTATTTTGCCTATCATATGCAAAGTTTTTTGTCTTTATTAATTTGTGATCCCGAAATTCAACTTTAAATTTATGAAATTAGAATCTAAATTAATATAATTAAAATGAGTATTAAATCTCATTTCTCCTATTAGTTAAAACCCCTTTGGAACATAAGAAATTTTGCAGATTTTAAGAAAGAAAATTTAATCAAAAAATGTAGAAGGTTTATGATTCAAATTTTCAGAGTATAATTTTGTTTAAACCTTATCATAAATAGGAAGTTTCGGAGGGGTCCTATTTTAGCTGTTAAACTTTGTAAAGAATGAAAAGTTGCAAAAAGGGGCGATATTTTAAAATATCGCCAACGCATTGAAGGGTTAATCTGATATTAATATTCTTTTTCCTTTTCCCTGTTCGTCTCGCCTCCAATCGAGTGTACGAGATTCCTCCATTTTTCACGATTCCAATATTAGTGAATGATTTACTGGGAATCGATACTGTCACGTTGCATTTATTTTGACGACTCACCTCGCACTTGTATTTTCAGTCCAATCGAAAGAAATTTATCCTTTATTGGAAATTTTCATGCTTTCAATATTCAAATTGAATTTACATTCACGTCAAATTATTTTGTTATTAAGTGTTCATATTTAGTTTTTCAGTTATCATTATACTGCTGACCTCATTTTTCTCTTCTCTTATCTATATTTTGTTTTTCTAGTACTTTGAAGAATCTCTCAATTTTCCTCGTATAAATATTTTATCGAATCGCTTCGAGCAGGTCAGAAAAATTTGATCCTTTATCTATCCTTCTATGAAATACGAAAAAACCGACGATACGCGATGGCCAAAATCGATCGATCAATCGACTCCGTTTTTACTTGAATGACAAACTAATTACACAATTGTACTTTTCTTTAGATTGAACTGATCCATTTTTGTCTAGCACACAGAAATCTCATAAATTCAATTAAAAAATGCCAAATATAGGATGTACCAAGGAGGACAATTGTAGGAAAGACGCGTTTTTAAGAGCCCAAGCTCGAGCAAAAGGTACAAACAAATTTGAAAAACAAAAATATATTTAACTGAGATTTTGTTGTTTCCTTTTTTATACACCAATGAAAATTGAGTATAAATTGAAAGTTTTTGAATAAAATCAATTTAGCAAAAAAGGAAAAAGCAGAAGTTGAAGCAAATTCGGGAAAAGCAGAAACGGTATCTGTTCCTCCAATAACTGTTGAAGATACAGCGAGTTCATCTGAGCCTTTGGCAGAATCTGAAAAGCTCAACGCAGACTCTCAATCAGCAGTTGATCAAAAACAATCTGATAATCAAGAGACAAATTTAGTAGAACCTTCTGAAGACCCTAATTCAAACGAATAAGAAAATCCGACAAGAACTCCCTGAAACGGTATTGACTTCTCTCTGCCTTTAAATTTCTACCTCTTCTATTAGTTTCGTCGACGAAACTTTTGCAAACTTGAAATATTGGCTGTCGAAACTGTAGTAACGAAACGGATTTATCTTCCTGGCAATTTATTTCACTGACGTAGAGTACTAATTAATTTAGGAAAACTGACCTTTTATGAAATGAATCTCTTGATTATTTTCCGATTTTTTTATTCATTAGTGTAAACTTTTATTATTGTGATTAACTACGAGGTTTATTTGCTCGTTACATAAATCGAGACAATATTTGCAGATTTTTAGATGTGAATGCATTCGACATCGGTCTCTAATAATTCAATGAAAAAAATATAGCAGTACAGCTTGCAATAATAATTAATAGGGTAACGAAGTATCGTGAGATTTGAATTTCTCATCAATTTCTCTCGCGATTCACTACAGAGTTTCTCTCGAGTCTCACTGCATTATTCTTCGATGCAATGAAACGACGAAGCCAAACCGAATTAACGCCGTCAATTCAATCAGCAAGTTAGCTGAGCCGAAACTTCTTCTCAGACTTTGTAAGCTGGCTCTGTGGTGCCTCACGTTAAAGAATGGCTGACAATGAAGGTAAACTAAGAAATCTTAGGAAAAAAGGATAAAAAGATACTTAAGAAAAGGAAGTATTTTTCTTCTTTTTAGACACATTCCCTGTTGATTTGGAGGAAAACTCGGATTTAATAAATAGTAGCGATCCAAGTGATTCAACTTCTATATGCAGTCTAGGTGAAGATAGCGAAAGTAAGGACTTTTTGAATATGAGTTTTTAGAGCGATAGGCTTTTTAAATGATTCAAATTTATTTTTTATTTTATACAAATATTGACGTTTTTATTTTTTTAACTCAATTTTCCAACAACCACATTTTCCAAACCCTTCTTACCTCTCTTTTTCCACCTCATTTTTCCCATCCAGTTTAAAAAAATTTAATTTCCTCGTTAATAAAATAGAACGTCGATAATTGAATGAAATAAAATACAAACTCAACAACTCTTTCTTAATTAAGTGGCTGAAAGTAAAAAAGTGGATAAAACTATTTTATTTGTAAAAGTAGTATGAAAATTCTTCAAAGTAAATATGCGAGAAAATGAATTTTTAAAGCAAAAGCGGAACAAAGAGAACTAATTAATGGTCGTATTGGCGTTCTATTTTTGGTCTGGGAATTCATTTTGTCCCATTTTTATTCGAAAAACCTTTTATCTCATTTTTATTATAAAAACCAAATATTTTTATCCATTTTTCACATTCAGCTCATCAATTGGTATAAAAATGCTATAGCTCGTAAAATGAAAATAAAATCGAAAATTGAGTAGCTAGACTGAATTCTTTGAAAAGGGATTTGAGCTATAAAACTTCTACAGCATTGGAACTCAAAATAAACTTTTTGTTCCTTTATTTTTTTTTTTTTATATATATAAATTGACTGTGTTTTCCACAAATTTACCTTTTATTTGGGCGAAAGTGTGTGTACCCATTGTGTTGTTTCCTATTTTGAAAAGGATTCGACGAAGCAGTATTTACCCTCTCGTCGTTCGTGGCTGTAGTAGCAATATACATGTGCATCGTGTACGCCTTGAGCAGTCCACCGTGTCGCTTATCCTCTTGAAGTCTCAGCCTTAGACAAAAATAACGAGTAGTACGAAGCCAAGATTCGACGGTACGTCTTGTTATGTTAAAAGAGCCTTAAAGCCATTTTCTTACGCAACTTCAACAAAGATCTTCCACTAACTTTATGTCTAGCAACGTAAAGCACATAAAATAAATTTACCATTTAAATTGATAAAATTTACATTTTAAATATCCTGCGCCATGTAAAGACGAAATGTAAACGGAAATACATAAAAAAACGTAATAAATTATATCCTCTTTCAATTTTATATAATTTAATTTAATTTAATTTAATTATATGAATAACAAAAGTTCAATTTTTGTTTATTTTTAGCTAATAATAGTCAATAAACCTTCGTCTCAAACCACCATTTATTATTATGAATGTATATTTGGTTTAACTAAAGTGTTCTTATGGTAAAATATCACATGTCCTTAAATTTAAATATGAAATATCAGTAGGGGCAACCGTGAGAGAAAAGTAAAGTTTTTTTTATTAAACGTAATAGGAGAAGTTTCTTTG
Organism: Synergus gifuensis; assembly: GCA_904066015.1. Taxonomy (NCBI): domain Eukaryota; kingdom Metazoa; phylum Arthropoda; class Insecta; order Hymenoptera; family Cynipidae; genus Synergus; species Synergus gifuensis. Next base: position 237,027 of record CAJFCO010000124.1, on the reverse strand, counting down.
AGCTTTAAAAGTTCTGAGCTTAAGGCTTAAAAGGGACCCTGGGATTGAGTTGATATGACATTGTTGAATAACAACCGTAACAGTGTAGACGGTAATCTGAACTCAAACCCCTAAACCCTCAGTTTTTCACCCACCCTATCTCGCCCTCATTTTTTATCTTTTACACCTTCTTTATTCTCATTCTGTTTCTCGAGATCAAGGGTCAGCGTGTTTCTCTTTACTAATGGAAACGAATAGGTCCAATAAGTTGGGAAAAAAACCAGACGAAAAATTGTTAGTCCTTAAGAAGGAGAATTCTCAAGAGCAGTGTTTTCTTTTATTATTTAAAAAGTAGTTAGTTTTTTCTTCATCTGCTTTCGAGCATCAAGTTCAGTAATCGAAGAAACTATTTTGTACCTTTTTTGTAACTGATATAAAAGTTTAAGACTATCAAATTGCAAGATTTTATATCCTTTCTTAAAAAATAGATGACCTGTCGAGTGTCCGCAGTTTATTCGTGATCTGATTGGTTGAGAGATGGTCACATGGGATCGTCACAAGTGCGTAACGTGAAATAATTATATAGGCGCGCGAAGCGCGCTGTGATGTTCTAGTTTAGTTTATAAAATACATGCTTTCAATTTTAAATGCTCGTAAATCTAATGGCTTTCAAAGTACAAGCTGTAAACAAAATGGCTTTCACTCTGAGAACTTTAGTTTAATTCTTCTTTAATTAACAACAATTAAGACTTCTGAACATGTTGTAGTCAACTTTTAGACTTTTGAGGCTTTCAAATTCAAATCATTCATCTCTAGCAACTATATTAAATTATTAAATGTTATCAAATTAAGATTGAAACTGAAAAGCTTCCAAACTATAAGAACTAATCAAATTTCCATTATATCCACTACAACAATTTTTTGGCATGGATCTCATTTCACTAAATTGAAATTAATTCAAAGCCTAGATTCCTTCATTGCCAAATCGCCACCCCATTTGTAAAATTACACGTAGATTTTACGATTCACGATTAACAGAACTTTCTTGGCAAGAAATTTGTTTTTAGTGAACATTTTCTTCCTACAAGTGAAAAAGTAACTTTTTATCCGCAATAATTTTCAAATAAAACGTTTCGCAAACCTTCTAATTGTGACAGCACAGGGGAAAATTAAGATTGATTTCATTTAAGTGCGAAACGTGTCATTTTTAAAATTGAATAGATCAGTACGTTTGTCAGATCTTACGATTCGTTAGCAAATATAAATTCTTATTTTATTTTTTAAACGAGAATCTAGCGAAAAATTAAATCAAGTAGACAATGATTGATAATAATCGCTACTATTACACTTTTAGGAAGATTCATTGTTCTCGAACATTTGCGGTAATCGTTAATTTTCATGTGACGCAATGTTAACACATGTATTCCCACATTTACGTAAAATGGCCAAGAGTTGAGGTTTCATGGTTCAAATTCTCAATTGCTCAACCAATTTGATAAATTGGAGTTAATGCAATGCAAAGTATTACAAACAACCATTATATCACTAACTAACTGACTCTGAGTATTAAATCTGATAATTCGATTGTCCATTGTTCATTTTACCCACAATTAAGTTCCACAATTTATAACTCTTTTAATTACAATTTTTTTACTTTAATCCTTTCCGGTTAAAAAAATACATAATTATTTTCAATTTGCAAACGTCATATTGTGTTTAAGAAAAAAAGAAAACATTTATAGAATCAATATTGCAGAGAGTATAATATTTTCGGGATAAAATCCTTTGAATAAAAAATAAAACGACGGGGTTTCAAAAATAAAGTGAAATGAAAAATTGATTGTGAAACATTTGAATAAATAATGTCATATCAATCAATATGTAAAAAAAAACGCGTTGATTCAATATTTTAATACCGCGATGCAGATTTATAAAATAGATTATAAAGATTCGTATTCGAAGAGTTTGTAAAACATTCATTTTTTGGTATAAATAAAGCGTGTATGTGATTTGATGAAATATTTAGAGTAAATAAAAGGATTGGAGATTTGCATTGCATTGAATTACAATTTAAAATGCAACGTGCTGAATTCACAACGCATTAAATTATGGAAGGTATTTTCAAGTTTTCCTTCGAGAGAGTGAGACACGCCATCTGTGGATTCCGCAAGATCTCGAAATTACTTTCTCCCACAGATCGCCAGATTGAATCCGCAAAATCTTGAAATTGCTTTCCGGTACGAATTTACTTTTTACCGCTTGCAATCGATCCTAGAAAATCGTAAAAAAACTATCGAGATCGCACGAGAATCGACGATTAAAGTGTTAAGCTCTCGTGAACAATGGAACTTGAAGATAAATTCTTGAATGAAACTTCTATTCCATCGAATCGCACTTGCAACCAAGAAATGTTCATTCGTTTGCGTTTAAGCTCACCAAAGGTAAATTGCAATTGATCGTAAATGAGCTTTTGCTGAGTGTAATTTGGATTCGTGATTCTTTGAAATAATACTATTTCCTGAAAAATGTTCCTGTGCAAAGAAGTACAGCTGAAATCATGAGATTGAAAGTTGACTCTTTAATTTATTGTTTCATCAATTATAAAAAATTTAAGTTCAAGTCTCGAATTCAAATCATTTTGTTAGATTATAGTCCAAATAATTATCAAATATCAGAATAAAGAAAAATAAATTGAATCGATTCATTACACTCTATTGCGAGAGAGACTGAGAGCGAGTTGTACAGATTTTTGTCCGTATTTTTTCGACTGAAAATAGTCAGACCGTGCGATAATTCGAATTCGAGAGACAGGAATCCGAACCAGCATTATTCACTTTACCGATATTCGGCCTTGTGCATACAGTACTTTACGTATGAGAGGCTTTCATCGCACGTACTGAAACTGAAGTAACGAAAAAAAACTGAAAAATTGAATGAGACTGCTTTTTCCGAAATTAAATCTCCCTCTATTCTACATTATTTCTGTTTATTTAATTTATTTACACTGCACTGACATCCCTGAAACGAAAGATAGTTTATACCGATTTTCAAAAATGAAAATAAACTTGCATTTCTAAATTGCATTTGTCGGTTTTTTGTGCGAATCTTAATTCTTTTTCGATTAAAAGTAGGCCGTGGAAATGGAGAGAAAGAGAGAGAAGGAAAGAGAGAGAGAGAGAGAGAGAGAGAGAGAGAGAGAGAGAAATTGTCAAAGAATAGAGAAAACTGAAAAACGCAGACAATGAACCTTTGTTTGAATAAAGAGTAGGCAAAATCGTTGCACGACGCGAAGCGAAAAGGAGATTTTGTTGAATTGCAAAATTCTCTTCCAGGAGAATCACTAACATCAGATTTCGTCTTAGATCATAATTAATTATTCGTGAATTCATACTTTCTCTATACCAGAATTTTGAAGGAATTCCTGGGGTTATCGAATGTCGAAAATAGAAGAATCGAAGTACATTGTCGAATAGTTAGAAGTGTCCTCGTGTGGGTCTATCGACTACCGGAGAATCCAGAGAGTCTCAGCGGCCGTTGTGAATTAGCTTTAGTGGCTTTAGTGCAATCTTGAACGAAGTCGTCGGATATTGGTGTATAATCGAGACTCATAACTGCGAGAAGCAGGCAAAGTGGTTCATCAGTCAACCTGGGAAATCCATTTCTCCCTCACCCTCGAATTTCTGAATCTAGGTCCAGATCAAATCACCGTATCCATCTTCTCGAAAGCCAGGACCCGCAATTGTGGTGACTTAGAAACTTGGAGACGCGCACCGACTCGAATCGATCTGAGTTTCTGGATTGGCCGACATTACGATTTGTCATTTTGGAATTGCCGGTAGTTCATTTCAAGTACTAGAAAATAAACGTAAAACCTGAAAAAAAACATCATGAATTATGGAAAATTTCTTTGTTCTCAAGAAATGATTCTCCTTACCGATATTTACCAACTTCAATTGCATTCGAGGATTCGTGTCGATGATAAACTTAGCATATTTAGTTTCGCATACGAGGATATATTAATTTCTTATTTTGTACTTGGAGGTTTGAAAAAGAATTTCCTAATATCACTAAATGCCTATCAGATGCAGGTGGAATATTCCAAGTCCAAATATTTAGGGAGCTAGTAAGCCGAAATGCGAGTGAGTCTGAGGAAGAGATTGAAATTTAACGCTATTTCAGATGTCTAAGTGGTAATTTCAAATAGTAATATGTTATTTACTCCTTCTACGATGTGACCACTTCTTTTTTGAGGCACATAAAGCGTATGCTCGACAGCTAAATTTTTATTCATATAAGTTAATTTGTTTCATTTTAAGAATTGTAAGAAAATAAATTATCGTAATTATGTGAAATTATTAGGCGAAAGGCAGGTAGATTGAGATGAGCAAAGCGTACATTTAATAATAACATTAGTATATTCAGTCAAAAACAATAATAAGAATCAATAATAGAACTACATCAATAAAGCCATAAATTGACGAAAACCGTTACGCTTCAAACATAGTCAAAATCAAGTACAAGAATAAAACAGAAATTCACATAGTAAGTAATATTCGCATAAAACAAGTAATATTCACAATTAGCAAATTAGCGAATAGATAAACATGTTTGATATAAATAAAATTCAAAAATTATACAGTGCATATACATAAAACATCGATCTCAATCGAGATCCGATACAAACAAATTGCAAATAAAGAGAAGATTCTCTCAAAATACAACACAAGTATAAATATAAAATAATTCATGACATCTTCAAGAATAAGAATCAAATCAAAGCAAATACAAAGTAAATCAAAACAAATCAAAACAAACCGAAACAAATCAAAACAAACCGCCACGCTGTAACAGATAAAAAGACACAATTCTCATTAGCACGATCACCTTTAGTTTAATCAATGAAAAACAATTTATCACTTTTCGAGTTAGCCAAATCCGTACCTTTGAGCTCTTTCGTCTTGGCGTCAAGCGTGGCGAACATCGTGGAAAATATGTTTCCACGTGAGAAATCAAAACGTTTCTGCCTCTTTCTGGCAACTCGCACGCTTATCCCTACCGAGCTCGATTTGTCCCCTCGAATATTGATATGTGATTTGTTACAGGTGATAGGCCAATAAGAACTGTCGCTCTTTTCGCAAAGTTATATTATACCGCGAATTACAAATACCTGTCACAACGAGTCTGCAGCTGCTTCCATCTCAATCTACTTTTATCCTTCTTCCACCCGCTTGAACACTCTCTCGGAAAGCAAGTTTCAGAGATGCACACTAAAATATTCCACCTTTTTATATTGCACGTGTTTCTTAGTACACGACTTTTTTATTTTTGATAAATCGTATAGAGACGAAATAGGTCTTTTAAATGATTCTAAATACAAATTTGTCATTTGACGTCTCCTTATTTCCGTGAAGAATCGAAGTACATTATTATAAGTACAAATATCATCGGTCTTAGGGGAGGACACCAAGCTTAATAAAAGTGGACTTTTATGATTAATCGAGAGGAGAAAAAATGTAGCAGCGGAGAATTTTTTTTAGTTTCTTTAATGTTGCTTTAAAAGTGTTTATTTCTTTACTTTAACACAAGAAAAAAGCATTCCTTCTTCAAATTGGCTGCTTTATGAATTTAAGCCAGTTGGCCCATTTTGTGTCTGACCACACGTGGTTTTCTCCACTTATTTTTATTCTCAAGTTTACATCCTTCTCTGAGCATTACTAGATTATCATTGCTTTATGATATTTTAATATTGTGTTTGAAAATAAGTTTTGATACTAAAGTTTCATTTGCAATTGCCAAGGATCGAAAACATAACAGGGAAACGACAATATTCGTGGTTAGTTTCAACCGAAAGCCAGTATTCTCTGTGGGAAACCGTAAACAAGTTTGCGGGTCAGGTTTATGAGGGCGGCATAACGCAATGTACGAGCGGTTAATTATTGTTTCAATGATGCCGAAAGAGATTTCTTCTGTATTAAGCTAAAATTCAGTGAAATATACATTTGAATTCATGGTGCATTATACACTCCAAAATAATACAAATAAAGCATTACTTGCAGTATATATGTAAATAAAGCATTATTTGTATTATTTGTGTATTTACACTCGATTATAGGGATAGTATTTTTGATATTTTATCTTTGCTCAACCACAGCACACTTTTAAAATTGTCATTTAATGATCCTTGAATCTCGGCATTTTCAATTCATTCGCAACAAATTTCAGAATAACGTCTTGAAAACAATCTTAGAATCTTTTCTGAATAATCTCTTCTGCTGCCATTGCAAAAAACACTAATGTCCGTGAATAAATATAAATAAAATTCAGATGACATTCAGCTATTCAGTCGGGAGTCTCAATGTTCGTTCCTTTAGTTTCGACTTTCGCTTGACTGCCTTTAGAAATTCCTTATCGTGCCCAGCTAATGATGTATACATCCCCAAAAGAACCTCTCGAGTCCTCTCGAGTAATTTATTTTCTTTAGAATCTAATTAGAATAGCGCGGTGTAATTTAAAGTTAATTTTCCAATTTTATTTATAATTTCTATCGTAACACCAAGAAAGAATTGAAAAGTGCATTTATTAATCAAGATTCATAAAGCTCTGGAAATAATTGGAGTTATTTTTCTTGAAGCAATATTGAAGGAATAATTTCTTAATCTTTGCTGATAAAAGTCAAAGATAATGAAAACTGTATTTTCGTTTTTATGTAGTCTTGTGTTTTTTTCTAATAGCAATCATCATAAAAGACAATAAGTCTAAAAAGGACCCTTCTTCCATAATTTCGAACATAAAAAGGCATCGCTCACTTACCAGCAAGCCTGATGCTATTTCTGAACGAGAACAATCTGCTCGAAAGGCAGCAGCTTCTGGGAAACGAGCTATCGTTACACAGCGAGACTGTTATGCGTCGTCGTCGCGACGCTCTCTTCAGTATTTTCCTCTTATTTCTTATTTCAATTCGTATATTCCAAACCAAGCCACGTTGCAAGTTCGACTTTAACATCACAGACGAATTTCCCATTCAGGAAACACTTGAAGCGAAAACCGAACTCCCGTGAGCTCTCCCTGTACATTAAATAGTGGCACTATTTTCCATATTTTTCCATTACTGCAACGGCAACTGATTTTAATTCAACTGCCAGTCTACGAATGAAGCGGAATTTCCCTTCAGGGAAAACGGAAATACAATATTCATTATCACACGTTTGTGACATGAAATTGAACCGAATCTATCCGAGTTGCAATCTGACGAAGAAAATTTTTGTTCCGATCGATCGAATGTCAGAGAGTTTAATTTCACAGAGGGTTTTAATTGGGCCCCTTTGAGACCACCTCGTTTTTTTTATTTTGTTATTTACGGGAATAATAATAATAATAATAATCTGATTAAATTTCTGATTCATTTTATTAGAAATCGAGTTTAAAGAGATATTCTTATACATGAAATATATTCGTATACATGAGATATTTATGTATACATGAAATATATTGACTCGTCAAATATTGATAAACTGCCGTTTCCAATTTCAACGATCCCTAACTGAATAATTAATTTTAAAAAAGTACAGTTAGTAGGGAGTTAATTATTTATTTCTATACTTTGAGAAAATTTCTATTAAAAAAATGTTTTCATTCCTTTTGTAATCAGGAAATGATGTCTTTTGAAGTCACGGCTATGAAAAGAGCTTTGTACACTGAGAGAACGAAATCGTTAGATTTTACCGAAATACTTCGGTAAACCTGGGACAGAGAGACATTTCGTCAAGATTTCACTTGTTCCTCGGTAAAATAAATTAAATGAATGTTTAATGAAAAAACGTAACTTTTTAGTGAAGAAGACTGGAGATTATAACGCAAATTTCA